>KN729107.1:0-10930 GCA_000816745.1 Ancylostoma duodenale
TGATTTACTCATGTTCCAAGAAAAAAAGAAGAAAAAAAAAAAGAAGGGAAACATAGTTTAGCTTGTATATCAGACTATTCAAAAGCGCTCTAGTTGCCTATCTCATTAATTCTTGCGTTAAAAATTTCGGTTTCGAGCAAATCGCGTAAAACCAAGTCACGGATTTTGAAGGTATGGACCTGGCCTCGAGAGTGGTCTCAGCCGTCACCAGAGTGACCGAGGCTACCGAAAGGACGAAACCGCCGAAGGTGGGCATGGTTGTGGATGTTGCCGACGCAAAATTCATTGGAGGAATCATCCCTTGTGCGCAATTTAAATTTTCTCGTAAATGTTGTCGGAGGTGAGCCACTATTTTTAATCAATTTTAGCACTGGTGGAGAAGCTGCCTTATCCATACTCTCGACCCGAGTTTTTGTACTTCTCCGAGGACGAGATCTCCCTCTCGGCCGATCAATGTGTTCGGCCAGTGCTCTGCCCCAAGAATCCTTCCAGAATGCCCCTTTACGCTGGATACGCAGAAGTTGTGAATGCAGGTCCTTTTCTGTTGTTTCCTACATCAACTTCAAAAGAACTTTGTATTAGGTTAGGCCCCCAAATAATCGTACCGGCTTTTTCCCTGAATTAGAAAGTTCCATAAGAGAGGGAGGGAGAGACGCGAGATCAATGAGAGTATAGAATACGAACCGAAGATAGTTGGGATAATTCGTCCACTATCGGTATACTCCACCCCTTGCAGTTAAGTCCCGCCCAAGAAATTTTATCAGGTATTTAGAGATTCTTTTCAGAATCTAATAACAACAATTTATCGAGCCTTTCCTTACTAGAATCTGACAAGTACAATATAGTTATAGATATGTAGAGTATAGTTTCTTTTTCCAGGAAAAACGCTTCAGAATGAAGATCAGGCTTCAGCGAGAATAATGACTTTGGTGCAGCAGGGGTATGAAGCCGAAGAAGCCAAAGAGCTGGAGCATTGTCAGACTCAGTTAGTTCCGTCCTCGTTTTTGTTCTGAGTGCTTCACCTTACAATAGATAAGCTGCGTCTAAGTCGTCCTGATTTCATAGTATTATTTATTCTCTCGTTTATTTGCTATTTATTACTGCTTTATTAATTATTACTTTTCATTTTTTCCGGTTTAGTGTTCTAACAATTATGTGTTGAAGTATTCTCAGAGGGTGCAATTTTTCCAATCTTCGCTCAACCGTGCTCTGTATGTTGTGATTACCATGTCCTTGTTGAAATATTGTTAGCCCCCTTTCGACTGGGTAGGGCAGCTCGAAATCATGGTGATTCAGTTTTCTTAGTGAAAAATATTCCCATGGGTGGAGGGGGAAAGAAGCTAGGAAACTTCAAGCTCCCAGACCCCCAAATCGATGATTTTGGAGAAAAAACTTGAAAATTTTGCTCTCATCCCTTCGTCCTTCCTAACATGTTGTTCACTCTTTCGATTATTCCCAGGATAAATCTTCGCTTGTTTTCTGGTAGGGCAATCTAAATACATTGCCCGCACTCTCCGCGATTAGCTAGCCTGAGCCAAAAACTTCAAGTAATTCCTACTCAAATGAATGAAAATGAGTAGTTTTTCATATTTCCTTCGTAATAATAGCTAAGGTTGCAGCATAAACTGAAATCTTCGTGAACATCTAGCTTGCCTATACAGAGCTCCTTTCTGCTCGTTTTTTTATGTTTTCAATCCTCTTCCTGACGTACACTACCTAGACAACGGAAAATGGGTGAAAGACCTCGTAAAAAGCTTTATCTTCCAGGAACTCGTCCGGAAAGAGCTCCACTAAAGATGATGACGACCTGATGTCTCCAAACGGTGGCAGCACTGTGAGTTTATTTGATCAGTGGCTGTCGGAGAAAGGAGGTCCCCAACATGGATCGGGAAGTTTTTCAGCTGTATAAAAAATAAAAATTCTATTATGTGTCAGCTTATTTTACTACTCTCCTGCTCGCTATGTTACTTTATCTTAGCATTGTTTTTAATGTCTGTTCTCGAAAATTTGAATCTACGATCAATTTTTAAAAGACTTCAATTTTGAGACCCCTGGGTCCTCTTCTGAGTGAGTAAATTTTTCCTTCCTTCCACCTCCTTGCGATAACCGTGTCTCATTATTCGTATCAACACTAGTGAGCTTTTTCCCATAACTCTAAAACCCAAATCGTTTCAGTCCGGTTCAGTGTCTCCTGCCCGAGCTGAGGCTGCGTTTTTCGCAATATTCGATGGGCATGCTGGCTCCGGTGCCGCTTTAGTAGCCAGCAAATGTCTGCACGAACATGTGAAGGTTAGGAGTCTTTTATTGTAGCTCTTGCGAATGGTAGCTCCGTGTTTCAGACTCGGTTAGGCGATGTCTTGGAGTCGATCATACATCTGGATCGGAATGAGACGCTGCTGTCGGGACGAGGGCGCTCCGACTCTTCCTACAGCATTAGCAAGGTATTGTTGGATCGGTACAGAGTAGAAATTTTCATGAGAGAAAAGCTGAGAACGAAGAAAGGGAAATTCAAGAGTATCCTGACATCGGCTCCTACTGTTAAGTTGGTCCAATAGTCACGCACCAAAGTGTTTTTCGATCCAGAATTCCTTGGTCTCGAATTGAAAATCTTTGGCAATAGAATGTTGTAGAATGTTCTACTACTTCTCAACTACAAAAATTGACAGACCACATCCCATCCATGAACAATAATGTTGTGTTTGCCTGATAATTAAAATTTTGTGCCAGCCTTCCGGACCAACTTAATATGTACATAGGAGATGACGGTGTGGCCTTTATTTTTAAGCCGCTCCTTAGAAAATCGAAAACTGGATAGCAGAACTTATTCGGTATTTGATTTGCTTGATAAAGTAAGGGCGATTTCTTTTTAATATTATTAGCTGAAGAATGAGCCATTCGCATTGTTTTTAAATCTGATTATCAGGCTCCTTTTCTTTTTTTCTTATTTCCAACTTTCTGTGTTTTTTTTTCAACCCTACTCAAGTTTTCAGCGCGATATTTCAAACCACACCTTTCCATGTATTAATTAAACAGTATTCCGATCCTACATAAGTCGCTGGAACCAGAGAACTCTACAATTTACGAAACATGAGACCGTTTGAAATGGCAGAAGTCTTCCTAAATCCGATAAAATAATATTATAGGAATATTCGCGGATTCTTGATGTTAGAATGCTGGAAAGGAGGTGATACGGGCTGCCTTCTGGTTAGAATTTCGGAAATTAACCGCGCAACTGGCTGAAAACCGCGCTTTTACTGTATGGAAAGCTATAACGTGGCTGAATTCTTCGATGCAAAAATCACTTTTTCGAGTTTGGTTCTCCGCTAAATAGTTCACAAACTCAGATCCAACACTGTTGCTGGATCCCCAGCGGGATGAGACGATACATTATGATTACAGGTCGATTCTGTGTCACTGCGATGTGACGATTTGGTTATTGGAGCGTTAGAAGCAGCATTTGTAGATATGGTAAGCTAAACTCTGCCAAGGGTCCGGTCTCTACATTAGGTAACCATAGTTCCATTTAGGATTCCCAAATTGCTGAGGACAAGCAGACATGGCGAATCTCTGGCGGGTGTGCAGCTATAGCCGTTCTTGTATTTCTCGGGAAATTATTTGTTGGTGCGTTCATTGTAGCCTTTGAAAAACCCAAAAGTAACAGATGAATAGCTAGGAGCAGTGAGATGCTCGTTTGAGGACTAGTGCTATAGGTATTCAGTTTGTTTGTTATAGGTATCTTATGAGTAAAGATGTAGCTCTGCCCATTTTATACTTTCGCGAATCGCTCGCAAAAAAAAAGAACGGATAAAGTACAGTTCGTGAACCATGTAATGAGCATTGGCAGATGGATCATGTTGTGAGACGCAGTCGTTTTCAATCAATATCAATCATGCTTGTTAGTGCACAATCGCACCAGTTACCTTCAGTCTGTGAGGGCACCAACATTCATTCCTTTCTGGATGTCCTATATTTTGTTTAACTCTTAGGGAGAAGGGCAGAATGATTTTCCCAATACAAGAGACTCGTGTGGTTAAGGCCCGCTCTCATTGTCTGCGCATCCGCACATTTCATTGATATCATGGTTTTTTTTTCAATCGTCCGCTCCTTCCGCTCCACGTTGTAACCTGTCCAAATGAGTGTGTAGCGCTGTTCCAAACGCGACAATAGTTGAGTAGTCGTAGGGATGGCCCGCTCTTCTCTCACTCCTCTTCAATTGCTGCGCACTTTCTTATGTTCTTTTCCTCTCTGCTTTCTTCCCAACTATCGTCCATGGTGAAACGCACTGTATCAATAACGGCAAAGAGCAATCTGGCTCCGCCATTGGTCACTCCTCCTAACTGGCCAATCGTAGAGCCGAGCTGCGCCCCTTTACAGGCACAACGCTCCACACCCTGCCCAAACAGGTGGTGAGGGGCGTGAGCAGGTTTGCTACACAGGAGTTTCCTGTATATAAATATTTCACAACGGTCGTATCCCCAAATTAGTGAAATACATAAAAAAATCCAAGGTTTTCAAGATCATATCCAATGGTTCCTGATTCAGGACTAAAAAGCAGTGTATAAAGGTCATACTATGCTTTCAGCGAATGCGGGTGACTGTCGTGCAGTGCTAGTGACAGACGAGGGATCAAGACCTCTCAGTTCTGATTTCACTCCTGCTTCGGAGCGGAAACGATTGCAAACCCTGGTATTTTTGCTGATTCTCTCCCGCACACAGATATTGAAAAGTGCTCCACATTGCAGGCATATCAAAATCCAGAACTGATTGGCAACTGTTTTTCCCGGCTGGAATATTCACGGTCACTGACAAAGAAAGACCTTAAAACAAAAGTTTTGTTCAGGTACATGGTTGGACGATTCTTCTAATGTTTCAGAAAATTCATTGCAAAGGATTTAGGGACTGGTTCATGGACGGTTGGGCCTCAAAAACAGTGAAGGACTGCGATCTCAAGCCGCCTTTAATAAGTGAATCCTCCAGAAAGGTGCATCTTTCTCTTCATCAAATTACTCTTGTTGACTAGTGTTTGCTCGGTTTTATCTAAGGTGCAGAGTCGGGATTCTTCCGATGTAGAAAGAAATGTCTTCGACACCCATACTTCCAGAAACGTCTACTCAATACCATCGGAGTCTCTCGGGGCTTCGGCGACCACCATCTTTACACTGTCGATGATCACCTTCCAATCAAGCCATTCCTCTCTTCAGTGCCAGAGGTTAGAATAACCGCATTTACCTAGTGATTTACCTCCGGAAAACTGGTTTTATCACTATTGTATGTCGTATCTTATCCTTAGTTGCTACATATTATGCGAATATGGGAGGGATTAAAGACTTTTATTGGTTTAAGAATGTATGCTATGAGGAACGAAAGCCCTAAAGAGCTCCTTTGTAGCTCCGAATTGTAAAGAACCCAAAGAGGAGTTAACACTATCAGGGTCATGCATATTGAGAGAGCAACTTTGATAATCCGAGGGCTCGAGGGTAACTAGAGAGATCTGAAACGGTGTACCTAAGAAGGGCAATGTTGTAGAGCTTTGCGATTGGTCCGTTCATACAATTGGCCAATCGCAGAGCTCGCCCTCACCTCCCATATAGCTGCAACGCTCTATAACCACCGAAAACCCGAGAAAATTAAACACAGTGTTCCACATTACTTCCTTCAACTTGCTCTATACTAATTCGTTTCACTATTATATTTTTACACAATTAGAATCGTCAGAGAACGCTGTTCAGAGTGGTATAAATGATTCCATGCAGAAAATACTAAAAAATTTGTATGTGAGCAGCATGTTTTGGGGAGTTGAGGTGGTACCGCAGTGAAATGGAGGATTTCTCTTTCTGAGACCACTGTGAAGTCGGCAGAGTGCCACACTCTTGACCAACAACTGATATTTGTGATAGAGGTTCTACACACAATACAGGCCCAGCCCTCCATGTAATGGTCAAATGAGCCTTTCCCAGTGGGCGGCGGACGGAGATAGAATGGGAAGAAAAATCAGTCTCCGCCAAAAAGGACCAACAAAAAAAGGACCAAATTCAATTTACTAGAAACAAATATTTTGAGAGAAATAATGAATATGAAGCAGAATTTTTGTCTTTTTTTTTCAACAAGTAGGCCGCAAGTTCGCCCTGCTTTACTGTGGCCGCGCCTAGTTTTTTGGAACTCAGAAAAAACCTTGCACACCATTGTGATCACTCTTCTGACAAACTGCATTCGAAACTCTGACACAACCATGAGGAGAGACTCTTACTTTGAGTGCGAAATGAATATATTGTAGTTCATCCAGAGGACGTTTCTATACTCAGTAAGTCAGTCGACAGAAGTCGCTGTCTCTTTAGCTGCGGTCTTCACGAAGCCAAGACAGATCTTTCCCAGATGAATTGACTAAATTTAGGTCAGAGTATTCGACTTGCGCACTCTAGACGTCTTGACCGACAAGGACGTTCTGATCATTGGCTCAGATGGATTGTGGGACGTGCTGAGCAATGAGGACGCCGGGCTCATAGTCCGCTCATCGCTGTCAGCCACTGAGCAGACCGAACAGTCTAGGTAGCTCCCAGTGTGCAGCTAGTAAGGATACACGTAATGGCTAACATCTAAGGTACACCATGGCAGCTCAGGAGCTTGCCAGTGCAGCCAGAGGTTACCCGAGTGGTGGCAACGGGCACAGGTGGATGATGAACAGTGGAGGGAGCGCATCAACGGATGACATAACGGTGAGTCGGCAGCACGGTCAGAACTGGAAAGTACGTGACAACAAATTCTATTTTAGGTATTCGTGATTCCTCTGAAATACTGTGTGGCTCCTCCTCATGCAGATGATGACGACGATGATGAAATGATAAGTCTATGTGCAGAAGAGTAACACTAGTCACTCAGAGTTACCTGTCTGTCTTATTGATTGCCTCGATCACTGGAGTATTTCAAGGATAACATTATTATACAAGGACTAGACTGGAAATAAGGCAGCAATTACTAAAAGGTACATACAATTCACTATATTCTTACCGCACTGCTCCATATTGACACAACCAAATGAACAGACCCTCTGTCTCGCTTTCTAAAGAATTAGACTTTACAACTCTTCCATGATCTCATTGCGGCTGGTTATTTCACTGTGAACTGATTTATCCTTCATAAATATTATAATTCTTTTTTCTCAGAAATGCATAAAAATGCAGAGTTATATCAACAACCACATCGATAACCATTAACAGAACCCTGAACGAATTGGTTTCAGCTACGTATGTGTATAAGTGAATCATTATTTGGATTAAAGTGCAATTAAGACACCGAGAAATGGTAATGACCGTGATGAAAGTCAATATTTGGCTAAGATCTTTTAGGTAAAAAAGAGGGCAAGCCCAGGGAATGGAATAAATAAAAGATGAAAGAGACGCCGTAAGCAATATGATATATGCAACAAACAACGAAACACGGACAACCAACAAGTAACGCAGACCGTCACATCGACGCGTTTGAGGTAAAGGTGGAAACCTCCGAAGCTGCTGAAATTCACGATATTAGAATAGTGACTGTACAGGAGCCATCGTTTCCTTCTACATGTTAACCGCCCTACAGAAAGTGATTAGCAGCAAAACCTTGTAGTCACATGCTTTCAGCAACTACAATTTACACAGATATAATGAAAATTTACATTTACATTTAAATTACAAGATCCTATAGGATAGATCATGTTAAAGGTATAAAGCATAAGTATTAGGAAAATTCTTACCAGGGAACATTAGCCGAACCCTGCAGTTTTGAGAAAATGGGCAAATTTTTCAGGGTCAAAATTCCTTTTACTAATTAGGAGCACTCATATCCTCGACACCACTTGCTCACACATACCTCTCTACAACAAGACAGGCGCTGCAACAAACAAATGGCTAATCTTCCTCGAATGGTTCCGCCTTTTGCCGTTCTTCCAGAAGCTCTTTGTCCAGTACCTGTTTTAAAGTAATACTCACATTGCTGAACTGCACCGATTCAAAGCATAATTCAATACCTGCCACACCCATTTTTGACTAGGAGAGTTTTGATCACATTTTTGCATAAAAACTAAACCAGATCCGTCTGGTTCAGCAGACAAACACTGAGAGGACACCTAAAATTAGAATGAATCTCGCAGTTTATCTTCTGTGAGACGAGCACATAAGGAAATCTGGAAAGGTTCTCACTGGGTGAAATATCATTTGAGTGTCAATCTGGTACTTAAACAATTGATTGCCCTTCATACTGTGGCTGAAATCAAACTGTTGATGAAAAGAACACCTAAATAACTTTCCAGCAACCCACCAATCGAACAGCACGATGGGAGCTTTATCTCCAGATGAAGACGCATCAAAACAAACAGAGCGGCCCTCTGGTCGTATGTCATGCCAGCGAGTTATTCGAAGATTCTGAGAGAAATGGAGAGGCTTTATTAAAAGGAAGTTCGTGAAGAGAACGTTACCTGTTCGCCACTACCGCTTGGATCGTCGCTGATGCACTTCTTCAGCCCAAAGCGTTGGTTGGCTTGTTTGTAATCAGTGTCTACGCACAAAGATGATGCCTTGTTGCGAAGTTCACCTAGATAACGCATGTTAAATGCAGGAAAATGTAGGGTCATTTTGACATGAGTTATGTAAATAAGCGAAACTGGGAAGCTTACCGCTAGCTGACGGCTTTGGTTCAATCGCTGGGTAATATTTGTCCTGATCGAATGCTATTTCCTTCATGAACCAATCGAATGATTTGCACTTCAAACGCTCGCGCACTGCTTTTTGCTTCGAGAGATCACCTTACAAAGGAGCGAATGAAGATCTAGCAAGAATTCATAACCCCATCTTAAATACCTGTATCGGCATCTCCAACTCCGGGTCGGTGTTTATAAAGATGGTGCTTGTAGTCATCCATCCATACCTAAAAATTTTGGTTAAGAACATTAGGTGATGTGTTTTTACACCAGGTAGCCTACCTCAGCGACTCTCTTGTAGTTCCTGCTAACAAAGTCACCTTTTCCGCCGTTTTTGAATGGCATATATTTACAACGGTAGATGTGAGCAACACGAGAGCATGGTGCATCTACCATGCGTCCGTGGCACTGCCATACCTACAAAACAAAAGAAATTAAACGCTTTTACAACATCGTAGTTAGTTTTTACCTTGAAGCTTAATTCATATTGTTCACCGCCCCAAATATCGAGTCCTTCATCGTAGCCACCAAGCTCCCAAAACCATTTTGATGAGATGGCGAAGTATCCTCCAGCCATTACAGGACTTGGGAATGGCTTCGTTGGATTCGCACGGTCCTTTTTCGTCAAAGGCAATCGTTTGTAGTTGAAAGCCCAATCAAACGAACCTCAAACGAACCAGTTATTTCTACATTTTTTGAAGATTTCATTGAAAACTCTTTTGCAAGAAAAAGAATGTCTTATTGTAGTTTTCATGAATCTGATCACCGAACAGATTCATAAAAAAGCAGGAAATTTTAGTGAAGCGCTTCCACTACACCGGGTAAAAGTACAAACCAGTTAAGGAAGTGCTAGGCTCCATTTATAAGATTTCAAAGACCATACAGCCTTCCTTTCCCCATGAAGGTCATGTCACTCATTACTCAACTAATACTTGTATTTAATTACTACATGAAATAGTACTTGAAAAGTGCGGTAATTTTGCTTCAGAACTAAAGTATGGTAACTTTGCTTCAGTATTAAAAAAATGGTAATTTTGCTTAAGAAATATTCGTTGAGAGACAGATATTAAACGAACAAAACATCTAAAAGAGAGGTGATAATTGCTTCGGAAAGTAGAGATCAAAGAAATTAACAGGGGAGTTAGCGGGTTGATCTTAGCAAAAATTATTGAAAGCGAATCCGGGTGGTCTCAGGACCAAACACTACATGGAGACTACACTAACCTCTTGCTCCATTATCTTGTGGGCGGATTTCGTAAGTCTCGCAATCGATCACATCAACAAATGGGCATACAACAGTTCTGAAATTATCTAAAGGTGCCATTAAATCGCAAATATAATGCGAAATGCAAAGCGTATGCGGGCGAAAGTGCAAGATGAACGTTTGGCACAAACCTGTAGTCCTCGACGATTGGATCTAACAACGGTGGCAACCAGTTGTAATTGGCTTCAGAATGAGCATCCAGGAAGATAAGTACATCTCCAGTGGCTTTTTCCGCCCCAAGTTGGCGTGCACGAATGAGTCCTTCTCTGTTTCTAAACAATATCAATGGTCTCATGCTTCCTTCTCAAATTTTCACTCGAAAACCGACTTAGTTCGGAGGACTTTAACAATGTTGTCAAGATGATTTCGTTTCAAGAAATCCTCGAGAGGTTTTTTCAAGAACGGCTTCTCGCTGAAGTCGTCAACCAGTATTATCTCCTTGAGCAACTCCTTAGGGGATCGGTTAATAATAGTATACACAGAACGCAACAAAGTTGAGTTATGCTGCAAAAATGCCGTTACCAGATCGTAGATCATAAAAGAGTACTTATCCAGCAAAGAAATAAAAGTCTGTAATTCCTACCTCTTCATGGAAAGGAAAAATAACGGAGACAGTGGGAAGTTGAGAATTATACACCATATTTTTGCACCCTGGATGCCGAATATCCTTTATGGATCGATTCAGTGGTATCAAATCCGAAATATAAGCATTGTATCCATTCGCTTTGTATAAAGCCAACTGAAAACTGCGAGTACATTGCTAATCCTCGTTTGTAAATTGATTAACACCCATGTGCATTATGCTTATTGAATACCAAACGCGTTTAAGAAGGCGGAGAATAAATTTCGCGTTTTAGGGACAATTTTAAGGTGCCAGCTTTTCTCAGAGACTAAGTGGCCCTCAATATCATATATTTCAAAAAATAAACTTGTGGTGCAAACACGAGTGATGTAGAGAAATTCGCGAACTTACAGCTTCTTTTTCCACATTT
>KN729108.1:0-11041 GCA_000816745.1 Ancylostoma duodenale
TTCCCGAGGAAAGTAACAAGGTTACATATGGAAATAATGTTAAACCTTATCCATGTTGTCAATATTTAGGACAACTCTGATGATATTTAGATTACGGATGATATACCTGTTACTGTTTTAGAGGGTTCAGGCTGGTTGAAAGGTAGGTACATCCTGTTAAAAGATGGTGCGTTGGAGAAGGTTAACCGCTCGTACACTTACTTCAACACCTATCCTTTGAGTTTGGGTTTTTGAGATTCCATTTTGAACTCGGAACCGTGACAAAACACCTGTAACGCTGTACTTCTTTGTTCATAAGGTTTGATTCTAATAAACTAAACACATGCTTTCTTACCTTATAGAACAGAAAAAAGCTTATAGAAAAGCAGCATCACGCTACGAGATGACAGTACATGTACATATTGAAGGCTGGGCAAAAAGCGCTTTAGGAGAGGAGCTTCTGTCGATACCAAAATTCAGAAAGAAATTGCCTTCTAAATAATTAGCATAGGCGCGCTTAGGAAATTTGATGGATATGCCATTAGAAAACTTTTTTCATACATATGGGCTCCGAACCAGTGCATTAGCAGCTCTTAAGAGCGCTGCTTTTGTTCTCTTCCACACCTGAAGGCACCGTCCCTTGTTCATACCAATGTCTAATTGGATTCAAATGGGTTTCAATTCGTCCCATTTACTGTGGCGCAGAACGCTATTTAGGTCCAGTCCTACTTTTCAGTGCGCATTCCTTGTCAAACCTTGTGCTGGCCTCAGCTGTTTCCCCTGTTACCTTGGTAGGCTCACAAAACTCCTTCGATCTTCAATTGTAATCCATACATGTTCTCTAGTGCGTTAAGTCAACAAAACATCATCTAACATCATCTAGCTCTCAGCAGAATTTCCGTGGGTGTCCGTGATGGCTTCTGAAAGTCATCCCTAGACAGCACTATCTAAGGCACAAGCACAAAATGTCCCTTTTCGCTTGAGTTTCTGGAATAACTTCGCCGTTAGGCTAAACGTACGTTGTCAAGGTACTGTAGCTCCTACAAGCGGTGTCACACCAGCCATTTGCTGTACTTTCCTGGTTACGAAGTCTTTGTGGGTCCATTCAAAAAGATACAGACGTGCGAATGTTACCCTGTGGGAGTAGAAGAGTGACTAATCATGAGAAGACCGTTCAGTACTCCTTACGAAAGAGCTCCTCTGTTGATCCAGCAAACGTGCTAAAGCCTCATCTCGGAAGCAATGAAAGCTTGGCTTGCTGCATTCCTGGTTTGTCCTCTTCTTTTGCTTCTTTCTAGAATGCTTCTAATTGTTTCCTGTTCTTCAGATGGTCATGTTTGCTATCCTGCAATATTCTGGTAAGTTATGCTGCTCATATGGAGCTTGTGAACTCGCTGTGAAGTGCGCTTTTAGATCAAAAGTACCGCCCGGGCACTCCTCACATAAAAGCGTGATTCCTTCTCAGCTTATGATGAGAAGAAATAAAGGCAACAGAAAACATCTTGCCTTTAGAGATTTTTACGATTACGAATAAATCATTCTGCTTTCTACTGTGTCCACCACAACATTTGACGAAGTTGAATGTTTCCATCCCTTACTTTTAATATTGCATCGAGGAAAATGTTCGTGCGGTTTTTTGTAGACATAGAAGTCCCTATTCCTTACCAATAACCTGTGTCCTTCATGTAGCAGTGCCGACAGCTGCTACCAGTTCATATGAGAAGCCTGTCAACGTGGCGACATTCAAAGTCGCAATGCTCGTCTTGATCGCGTTGTGATCCTTAACGACTCTCTTGCTTGCCCACGATGCCGCCGTTCGCGAAGCATCGAGGACCCTCGGATAGTTTTCACACTAACCGGGCCCGGAAGATCGCGTGGATTCCCGTGTACCCCACAGTCTTTTTCTGGGAAACATTCGACATCAATGTCGATGTGACCTCCCTGAGCTAACCTGTCACGACGTCTGGCTTGCCACTCGAATGCGAGAGGCCGCTGTGGTGGCGGTATCCAAACCCATGACCCCGTGGGGACATGGTAGTCTGAAACAGAGGCTTAGACCACTAGGCCATCTCACCCCTCATCGATGGGAGAGACCCCAGCACAGATCTTGTCGGGGCAAATAGGCCTCCGTAGAAGGGTCGGGAAGCATAGGCGGAAAATTTCCAACGTTTAATGCCTTCTAATGAAGGCATTACGTTCATGAAGCAACACAGAGGTGTACAATATGGTGTGTGACCGATTCATTGAGTTTTTATGTAACAGCACTGCGCAATACAGAAGTGAAAGTAGCCGCCTTCCTGCAAACCTTATTTCGACTGGGGTCGAGAAAGGGCTTGTAGGGATGCTGCAAGCCGAATGACTTGGAATCTTCACCAACATAAGAAGTGAATGAGTAATACAATTGTTTGAACGGATGACCAAAACTTATGTCTCGCGCGAAAGATATACGCGGAAAACTCTTTTCCGGAAATTTCAAGGAACTGCTGTGAAGTCCACCTTCTAACATTAGCCCTGAACATTGGGATTTGGGCAGATCTAAGAGGGGAAAGTATTATTGTATGCCACGAACTAGCAAAACCGAGCGCGCAAAGAATACATGTCGAGATCTTCTCGACCAAACTAGGCCACTCAGCATACGTTTTAAGTTTACATAGGTTTTGGTCGTTCGTAGCAAGCACTTGTAGTACCCCCTTAGTTCTTTTGTCACTGAAGATTTCATTTCATTCCACTGCGTTTACATTGCGCAGGAATCCTTCAAATCCTTCAGAGTCCAACGCAGTAGAATATCTGCCCAATCGAACGACGCCGCGGACTAGTTTCAACGAGTTTGCCTTGTAATAAGAATCACCAGTTCATCCTCAAGTTTCAATGACCGCTTTAACCTGCTCAACCTTCTAGTTCTAGTTTTAGTCATAGTGAAAAGTCAGTTTTTCAAAGGAGGCTTCGTTCTGATTTTGTTCTAGGCAAGACCTTGCGCTGGGGCCTGCCCTCTCTGAGCTAACATACTGTACCCCATCCGTGCGCGCTTAAGGCAACTTGCATTCAGTTGCATCTACTGCAACTATAATTGCTTCACTCGCGAGTACTTTCAATAAGCGTGCATCATCTTAAAGTAGGAAGGTTCACTGGCCGTTCAAACGCTGGAAGATCTAAGCTGTTGGATGTGAATTCTAGGTCCCTTAGAACCTCGAAATCCAGCAAAACCTCTAACACGACGATTTGATCGAGTGCTATCATCAAACACAGAGATTTGGATGGGTGCTCTCTCTAACAAAAACATCAGAAGTGAACTTATTCGCAATAATATCACTGACGGACACCGCGTCCCTGAGAGATCATGCACTTGTTGCAGTGGAACCGATTGCGAGCACATTTTCGGGATTCATTAGCAAATAAAATGCTTGCCACGCAATGCAATTTTTATTGGAAAGACAGGAACGGTTTGGCGGTCAGACCGGGCGACGAAGGCCAATACAGCTGTTGAGCACACACCACTCCACCCTGAAAGTGTACAGATAGAGATCAACATATAACGATCATTAGATTGATTCCTGCGATCCTACATCAAAGCAGGCCACCATAACTTATACCATCACTATGATTGTGATTGCTGCTTGTTTTATTACTGAGTGGGCCAGAATTGAAAATGTGACATGAAGGCACAACAAATTTCAGATAAAATGGGAAGGCCTTAATAGTATCATACAGGGAACTCCAAAAGATCATGCGGATAGGAGCCAATGCTGCTGCGCAGCGTGGCACTCTAGCTGTCTGCTCCACCTCTTGACCGGTAGTGCTTTGATCATATTCTCCGATACTCTCTGCCCAACGTTACCGCGCCGCACTACCGCAGCCACCTGGCCGTTTGGATTTCCCTGTATAATCTATCAAATGGCTTATTCACTATTATTCACTATTTACTATTCATTATATACATACACACACAAACTTTCACTTTTGTGTATACAGACTTACCTGTCCGCGTTGAAGTCCATCTTCTTGAATATATATGCACCGCCGACAATAAACCAACTGGCAGGCGAATAAAATGAACTATACTTCATTTAGTATAATTCTAGTTATCTCACATATCGCAATCACTATCTTATAATGACATTAATATTCACACATTACTTACACCCCATTCATTTATTCCAAACATTATTAATTGGTCACATATAGGCATGTAATAGATTATATCTACATAATTATCTATACAGGTCTATCTATTTAACATAAATGTTAATACTTTGGCATCTAAATAAAGTTGCTATGTTTTTCACAGTATTTTCTATTCTCGCAATTTATATCACTATAATTCCAATCTTATACAAAAATATGTCAGAATTAAAAAATTTACACATTCAAGAAGTTTCTTTTACCTTACTGATGAGTACAGGAAGAAACTTATTACAGTGATTAGTTTTCCTATAAGGATAGTGCACGAAACGAAGACTAAGCTGATCCTAAGTATTAGGTATGTGGAAAAGTTTCCGCCCTCCAGCGCTAAGTAGTCATAATAGCTAGTTATCCTTGCAAATGCTTTGTAAACGCTGCTTAGTTTTGTATGTTTGACATATGTCGATAATATTTAGTGCACATTTGTTTCGATTTGTACCAACATCTTGTGTTTCACACCGATAATCATGTCCAATTTGAGCAAAGTAATCATTGTTCGTCACAATTACCCTGTCGTAATCCTACAAAATCGAGGTTACGGTACGAAATGGATATGATATTCGTGTTCAGCACCTTCGATAACCCGTACAAAGTTTTAGCCAAAAAGTTCTTGTCTGAAAATTTTGGAACCCCAATGTGGAGGGGTGCTTTTTCGGGAAATGTCACAAAAGCAGTCAAGGAAACGCTTGAAGCACTTCGCTGAGATGTACTACCCCATGCGGCTTATTCACCAGTGCCCCGTCAGACTACCATTTGTTTCGGTCGATGACCCACAGCCTTTCCCAGCAGCGCTTCCAATCTTTTGAAGACGTCGAAAAAGGAGTGAAGTAAAGGATCGAGTCGGAGGACGAGGCTTTCTACCTCTGCGGGGTCCGTTTTCTCCCAGAAAATGGGGAAAGGTTGTAGCTAACGATGGCATGTACTTTGGTTGATGTATCTGCTTTCTTTCTTTTTCAGTAAAGACTCAAATTTGCCTAAAAAAAGGCGGAAACTTTTTCACATACCTAATAATTTACATATAACTATATTGTGTGTGTGCAGCCAATGGGGTAGAAAACTATGGTCACCAACGTGTTCAGCGTATTTTATCTCATGTAAAATGAATGAATATGTGGCGGTTCAGGAGTATCAAATCACATAAATGCGGGTGGCGGTCATGAAGAACGATAGGTCGTGACAGCTGCCAGCTGCAGCGCGCATCCCATGTGAAGGTTGCCATGCCCACCTCGTACGATACGCACACTAGCCTACCCTGTACAAAGGACTGAAGCTTTATTTGGTTTAGGACTAGATTGAGTGTGAATTTTTGGGATTTGGGGCAACAACGCAATAACCCATAGTGATTATTCTTCAGATTTCAATGAAAATTAAGCTTCATGTGCCTTCGCATTACTAAATTTTGTTCAAGTAGGTCGTAACCATCTCCAGCAGTTGAGGAGAATCAAGACACACACAACTGTTCGTGCCCGTAAACCTCGCTATGTCTCTAAGGGCGGGGCTACAATTGCATGGGATATTGACACATGGGTTAGTAGCAGCCCACTACTGCCAGCTATCGTTCTTCCTGACATACACCTCATAAATGCCTAGAAATGTCGTAGCTATATAGCTATGTACCAGCAGCTACTAATGGAAAAGATGCCACCGACTGAGTTAACAGTGGGAGCGATAGGAGCGCCGGAGCCGGAGAGTGATGAAAATACTGAGGTACGGACCGAGCGATATTCGGGAGTTGTATCTAGCGCTAAGCAACACGGATCTGTCCATCCACGGTTAAATGGTGCGTCGGGCCCAGTAGTGTGCAAGATGTTGACGAACGGGCTTACTAGCTGGGAAATGACAGAAGTGTAAAAAAGGAGTCCATCACGGCGTGAGAGGGTCATCCGACGTGTCTACAGCTGTGTGATGGGCACGCAGAAAATTTTTATTTCAGATCTAGGCGGTGAAGATGTTAACCCAAAGGCATATGTTGGGTTAGTGCAAAAGTTCTGCAGGTTTTTTTTTCGCCGACTTTATTTTTTTCCACAGCTTCACCAAACTGCAACCTTGGCGAGCGGTATAGTACCTACTTAACTCGAGCTTAGAGATCGCAGTGTGCACGTGTACATATGTTGGTTAATCCTCACTTACATAGCTGTGTATTGTTGATATTGTGATATTTGCACTGGGTAGTATTTTGAAATCGTTTTAATGCCTTATACATATACACGCGCGCGCCGAGGTCCCACCTACAGACTATGTAATGGCGTCGCGGACGCAGTGGTCAGTCATTCAGTCAGTTACTCAGGTAGTGAGCGAGCCAAGGAGCGAGGTGGAAGGCTTTCCGGAAGCTGTCGCTGAGGCGCTTCTGCAGCGCATAAGGGAAAGAGATTTCGATGTAATGGTGTAGACGCCTAAAGCGGCGGAACGGGTGAAAGCTTATATGGAGCTGAAACATCTCAGAAGGGTGGGAGACGTAACACACTACTATCTAGAGCTGAAGAACCTCACCAGTGAGGCCTACTCAAATGCCTCAGAGAAGGAGTTCTCTCGAAAACGAGCGGGGTTTTCGTTCTCGTGAAAGCTCAGCTTTCAGGCTGGCCAGTATATCTTCAGCTATATACGACAATGGATTTGCCTCGGAATAGTTACGCGTATGAAATGGTCAAGACTATGGCACAGTGATATGAACGCAGTAGAGAGATTGCTGCAACATTACGGGAAGTTACTCGTTGAGGCCCCGCCCACAGGTTCTATATATGAGGGCGTCACGACCTTTTTTTTTCTTGAATCGTGTTTTTCATCCATTCTGTGATATCTGTGAAGATCTTAATGACTGTTCGGAAGTGCTTTTCTTGCTCTGCTGGAGTAATGTTACAGTTTTCTAAATAACTCTGAAATCTAGGCAAGTAAAGTTGAAATTGTAAGATGCCGACCAACATTTCTGACGACCGCCACAAAGAACCCATTGCCGACTCTACCACTTAATAAAAAGTATAATATGATTATTATGGCCCACCCTATCTATTATATTATGCGTATTATTGTTACCACCTACTTTTCAGCATAAACCAAAAATATTTCGTCCTTAAAATAAGTCTCACAATTCCGTCCATTTGTTTATTGTTGTGGGTGTACCCGAAGTAGTTGTGTGCGTAGGGGGCGGTGGGCCCGTAGTATATTTCGTTCCATCTTCTTTCCTTTTCTTCGCTAGCAGCTTTTGGTATTCAATAGCTTGCTTCGACCAAGGATCCATAGTATCACCGCAAAGGTGGGTTGTCAGCAAAAGAAACGTTACGATGGTATAAAAGTTCATCTGAAAAGGAAATTAAGCTAGCCTGCATGCTACAGTTCCGTCTCCGCTTTGTTTTATAATAGATAATATAAGTATGATCAGTGAGTTTTACATAGTGGACACCGCTCGTTTTCCCTAGCGTTCCTACATTGTTCCAATTTGTTCAGGAAAAGCTCGGCACCAGCGTAAGCCCGTGGAAACTTCAAGTAGAGGTTGAGGAGTAGGTTCCATTTAATTTCTTGCCCATCGAAGTCTTTAACTTTCGCAGTACAAATCAATCACAACCATTTGAACTATCCTCTTCCCCGTTCAGTGTTACTTGCAGATCAGAAACTCTAGAGGAAATTTTACCGGAATTTACAGCGATTCAGGAGAGAACGCGCAAATTTGTGTTGAAACATAACAGGCAATTCTACTAGTTTCCATTTAAGTCCCATGTATATCCTTATTAATTCCTGCCACATCCCTTACATTTTCTCCTAGAAGTTCTGGCGGAGATCACCGATATTGACACTAAATGGGCTGGAAACATCTAAAGGTTATTTTCACGAAAACAAGGGGCATTGAACAGCAATAGCACATTGAACACAAAAACATAAAGAAATTCACAGCCGCAAGTCAATCCTTGAAAGTTCTCGCGTCATTCACCACTGTCCAGATTTACCCAAAATCTAGGCGGTTTAGGAGAAATCCACCGGTAGTTTTGAGAACGCACGATTTACACGGAGTTTAACCGGAATTTATCCGAAAACCGGCGGAATTTCGAGAAATACATGATTTACACGGAGTTTCTCAGGAAATCAGGCATAAACCTCCGGTGTAAAATTAACGGAGACGGGTGAAACACCCGCTCAATCATGCTCTTACTACATTTCTACTTCGGTGAATTTAGTAGAGCCAGAGGACCTCAAGATGCAAGGTTGTGAATCTGAACTTCCTTCACAGATTGTCTTCTCGAAAAGCACACGTTGTTAGAAATCTTCTGCGGATCATCGCTTGACCCCTATCTTATCGAGCTGTATTTTCGACATTGAAGGCAGAGTGTCACCTCGTTTTAATGCTAGAGCTTTTAGCAGATTCTGAATCTGCTCGACGCGCTGAATTCAATGGTGTACATAAAATGTTACGAAACTGACTGTGAATCCGTTTTTTAACATTCTTTGAAACGGTATTTGGAACAGGTTGTCGAGCCGAGTGGGCGCGTGAAGCCGTTGATCTCATCGATCGGACACGTCAAGACGTGTAGACCAACGCTGCAACCGTGGCGGGAAGCCAGCACAGTCACGGACCGACTCCCCCCAAGTGGTCCGTCAACTGCTTTTTCGTACTCGCCGAAAACGGGATTCTCTTCACTTTTCTGCGCTATGAAGTACATTGTTAGAACCAGCGTGACGAGAAGGTTTAGTGTATAGTGATATCCAAGGCTCAAGAAACGATGTGACACACTGCCTTTAAGGCCTATGCTGATGTCGTTAACTTGTTCCGCTTTTGTTAGACGACAACCCAAGTAGTTGGCGTGTCGTAAGGACTGAGAGATATGTATAACATAGTACGCACAAGTGAATTCAGTACTTAAGTTAATTCAGTTACTAAGTGACCTCAGATTTGCACTTAAGATATGGAAAGAAGCAAGAGACACGAATGTACATATTAGGTTGGGCAATAAGTTTGTGCGGTTTTTCTGAGGTTTTTCTGAATGTATTTTTACGAAGTGGACTAGTGAAACGTAAATTTTTTCGGAAGTTAAAGTCCGCAGTACTTCTGCTTCACATCTACAGCAAGTCCTTGCAAAAAATCATCTCATACCTCTACGAACTTTGCGTACAGAACTAGGCGCATCCTCCAGCCCAAAATCGATCTCTGCGAAGCAGACGTCCACTTCTGCGCTGTCCTTCCAACAATAATGGTTCCCACTTGCATAGATGCTGTGAACATCCCCAGCAGCTTGAACTGCATTTACTCCACTATTGTAGTGGAACAGTTGGAGGTGTCAGAGATTTTCGGCCGTGTGGAATTGGAGGGTCACATTTCATGAGACAGAAAATGAAAAGTAGCAAGAATTTTGGAAGTTGGTTATGATCCTTGTAAAGAGCAAAATAAGAGCTACAAGATGACCTATCACAGGCTATCGGAATTAGTTCAAATCTTCGTAAAAAATTGAGTTGAGAAAAAAAACCGCACAAACTCATTGCGCAACCCAATACTTCTCAACCTAAAAGGTAGTAATCGGGAGAATGAGCATAAGTAGAACCTATATATAACAGATAGCTTTAAATCGTTCACCACATTGGTGATTTGGGTGGAATTGCGAGCGATTGAAAGAAGAATGGAACCAATAGCGTGTTGAAGGTGTTGGAGGTTTATATAGAAAGATGGTTTCCAGCTCCCTCTCTGATTTTTACATTGCCCCAATAAAAGTAAGCTTAAATTTATGCTTTTTTCCAATTTTTTATGGCAAAAAAGATTAAATCAAGTTTAATTCATACACGTTTACAACCATGCTGAATTTTTTATTGTTTTTCCATCGCATTCAAGCCATGCTAAGGGCTCTGCTATGGTTTGATTGCTATGAAGGAAATGTTCCCGGAACGAAGAGAGCAATTTTCTCTAGGCTAGAAGGGGGAACTGACACATTTTTGGGCTGTGCAATGTCGGGAATGCTAAATATCTGTATACAATCAATATGTATTTATTCTGTACATCTCGCAGAAAAGGACAATTTATGCTAGTTAAACACACGTACCTGGTAAAAAATGCCATGAATGAATGCATGTGTTTGACGCGCGACTGGCGCACGCATCGAACAACACAAATTGTGCTTTGCCCTGAATTAGAAAGAAAATTTAGAAAAAAAAACTTTAGAAAATTTACATGAACTCATCTTGGATAGCAGCGACGATGGACTGTTCTGATGCCACATGCATCCTTTCCCCTGAATTAGAAAAAGGTTCGAAAAAAAAAACATGCATCATTGAGATTACCCAGGGTAAACGCGTCTAGACCCATGGCAACTATAGGTAAATTTGTGTGATCTCAACGCGTTTACCTTGGGTAATCTCAGGTAATCTTATGCATGCGGCCCCTGGAGAAAGGCATAATTGCAGTACGCTTCTTCGCATGGATAAATATGTATTCCGGATACAATTCCTGGATCGGTTACAAACTCGGCAGCCTAAATCTGTCATTCACCATCTGCATTAGGACTTTCATAGTGTCTGCTTAGTCTGATTTTTCTCTCAAACCATATTTGGAACTTGAAAGAATTCTCCTTGCAAATCCAGCATCCCATTGCACTTCCTGGAGTGGTAATCCTTGCGACTGTGCGTCGTAACGTTGGTTAAGCCGATTTACCCTAGTTTTTGTTTCTTGAACAGGTTTCTCATCCACTAAACAAACACCAAGAGGAAGCTCTGACTTGTGACTTAACACTTCACCCTACTGCTTTGCATTATAAGCTGTTGTTTTGAAGTAGTTTCTCTGACGGCATCGAATCGCCAGTCAGCTGTGCACGAAAAAGTGCACGAACTTTAGTTATGTCTGTAACACATTTCTTTTTCTGACGCTCCTCGAGGCGATAAGAGCGGTCGTAACGAATCAGGTGACTTTGTA
>KN729110.1:0-11528 GCA_000816745.1 Ancylostoma duodenale
CAGAGTCGTGACATCCTCCCGCGCCAACTTGCACAGCTTTTTCATTTCTTTCAATGACATTAGAGATGAAATGCAAAAACGGATTTTTTCGAAGCATTTCGCACGCATACGAATGGAAAGCGGTGAAATTCCCTAATTACTGCGCCATAACCATGTAGTGCAGTTCCATAGCTTCCGCAAATCTATCATGAGAGATATGAAGGGTCTGCGACAGAATGTGAGGTGGTAGTTTTCAGTAAAGAATTTGTAACTTCGGTTTGATCGCTTCATTCCTGTTTAGTGCTTAGTTCATGCCGAAAAAAAAAAGCCGTAAGTGGAGCAGGCTTCCATGGCATCCTTTGACTTGTTGCAGTTCTCCAGAATTATGGGTCTTGGTGCTAAATTTGTTGTAAGAAGAACTCTGGAATAACGGGACCAATTGTTCAAAATTCCTTTTTGGTCTAGTTTTATTTACATTTCCCTTGAGTGAGCAGTAGATTTGGTTAGTTTTTCATTCCAAACAATGTGGATTCTCCTTGTTCAATTAACTAAAACATTTCTTCGTCATTCGTTTGAACGACATGTGATGGTTTGTTTGGTTGATGCACGTTTATACATAAACAGGAATATGTAAACAAACACGCGATACAGGCTGAGCATCATAAATCTCCATATGTTCTACGCGTTTTTTGGATCTGTGAATGGATTGAATTAAATATTTATTTCAATGGAATGATCTGTGAATGGAGTGAATGAGATTTGTCCTTTGTCTCCGTTATAAATTCAAATAACATCCACACGATAAAGGATCGTATCATTTCTAGTGTTCTCAACTTTTATAAGTGAAACAGAATTTTCTTATGGTTCACCCTTATATCGCCTTGTAATCTGTAAAAAAAGAATGTCTAGAAGAGTACTGCTATTGTTTTCTGATTTTTCGTATAAAACTTATTCATGCCGTTTACAGTCACCATCTGGTGATCCCACTCCGTCAGAAGCATTCGGGTCACGGGAACGGCAGTCTTCACAAGACAAAGAGAACATTCCAAAACGTGGCAAGGTTAAACAGTCGACGCCACCGTCAGTTCCGAGCACACCAGCTGTACCAACGCCTCCGCCTTCGTCACCTCCACGGGAACCTACACCACCGTCACTAGTAAGTTTTTTTACTTTGTTCTGTAACTTGTGTTACACCACAGTAGTTTAGTAGTTTGAAACAACATCACACTATACCTTTTATCATTGTACCTTATTTCGTTACCCACACATTTGCTTCGAAATTTTTTTTCGAAATTTCCTTGAACATTTTTGAAGGGTTTCGATGCAGTATTTCCTTTATCCTTCATTTCCAGGACTACAAAGCTCCAGAACCAGAATCAGTTTCCGAAACGAAGCCGCCTTCTTCGAAACCAGCGGAGCAGCAAAAACCGTTTAACTCTATTTATAACCAAGATACAGAGTCCAAGTTATTGCGGTAAGAGTTTTCTCCTCTGCTATATATGCTGCCTTCTATTCCTGTTCACGTTATTTTTTCATTCTTTTTTTTCCGTTACAATTTTGCAAAATTGCAGGTTATTATGCGGAAATGAAGACAGCGGAGCAGGTATGATTCCTGCACCTGCACCCGTCAGTGAGGCGCCGGCGCCTCTTGTCAATTGGCAAACTCTGTTAGGTTTGTCACCGCAAACTACAGCGAATAACACAACGACTTCGTATGCTTCTTCCACGTTACATCCACCAATGACTCCTCAGAAGACACTAGTCACAACACCGCCACCAGGTTTTGACATTTTTGAGTTTTCTTTTAGTTTTCATTTGTTTTATGATTCAATGAAAACCTTTTGAAGGGCTCGGAGGTTTTACATCGGATGACGATCTGGGTTTTGATCCGTTCAATGAGTCATCCAAAGGTCTGGCGCGACTGCTTGAGGAGGAGGAGAAAGTTAAGCAGCCATCGTGAGTTTTTTTTTCTTCTTAAGTCATTCTTTTTTGTGGGACAGCACTTGCAAATGCTAAGTTGATGGCATTTTGAAAGATGTTTTGATGTGAAGTAGAATAGCACCCCCTTTTTTATGAAGCTTGTGCCATTCGGGTCTCGTTACCCAGACGACAGATAATTGTTGTTTTGTGAAACCGCGGACGCTATAAACAAGCAGACCTGTTGAACCGAAAAAAGAAACTGGTTGTAGAAGCAATATTCAATCGCCTAGTGGTAGTGTACCTGTACTAGTTGAGCTTCTTTCCTATCGCTACGGCACATCTTGCCTTCTAATAGAACATGTGGTCGCATGTGGGCTGTCAATGACTCATCCATCAGGTGACACACACCTGGTCACCTGGTTCTAAAAAGCTAATGCCACCATGAGGCAGGTTCTCTAATATCGAAATGATAAGCAGTCAATACCAGGAGTAATGTTCGGAAAATGAAATCGTTTTTTTTTTTTTTGAAAGTTTTGGTGCTGCCTCACATGAATTTAACGACTTGCCGAAATTTTTGCCAGCCAATATCATTCTGATGGTGCCTAAAGCAAGAGTTTCTCCAGACGGGTACAGCCTATGCTGTCATATTCTGCTGAACGAATTCTGTTATTTCTGAATAATGACCGTTGATGACGTGAGCAGCTGCTCAGAAATCCTATTGTTTAGAAATAGGTTCTTTAACGAGGCGTTTATCCACTGAAAACATTAGCGACATCTACACCTGTGCGTCTGTTTCGTATAGAGTTGTGAACCAGCAAAAACGAGTTGAACGGAGGAGCGCTGTGACGAGAAGCTTGTTTTTATAGTTATGCGGTTTGAAACAGGCACCGCTATATTTTTTTTTATCTATTACTGCTTCAAGTCGAAATGCTTTTATAGTTAGGAATGTTGCTCAGATTCTGTAACGTTTCTCGTTCTAGCTTTAGTTTTTCCCCTAGCATTTCGAAGTTTAAAAGATTTTCTGTGCTACTCATCTGTTGCCGGCTAGACGGATTCTGAGCATTATCCACGACTGCAACCACATAAATGTTGCGTGTAATTGCAATTTATTTAAAATCAAGTGTAATAGTTGTAACCAAATGCTCGGAAAGCTGTACTAAGCGTTCTCATAAAATATTTCATAAGTTTATCATTATCGTGACCATTTAACCTTGCGAGCAGCGAAAATATAGCACCTCGAACACGTCTGGAAATACTTTGCAAGTGCTGTCATCTAGCGTCTGTATCAAAATCACTAATTTTTGCCTGCAAAATAGGGACCACTAGTTATAATTACTTCTTGCTAGGCCATGAAACCTGTAGCTAACAGCTTTTCATTGAGTTTCTATTGTTTTAAGCAAGAGAATTTCTTTTGGGTTTCGAATCTTGCTAAAGATGATCCATCGCCCTAGTGATCCCATGTTGCTTGCCAATTTTGTGATTTTGATGCTGACCATGGTTCTCTGCGTTATGCTCCCTCCTCGAGTGTTTTCTTTTTAGGATTGCATCCTACATGAATCACCACTTATTGATGCAGCAGCAACAGCAGCAGCATCAAGCGTTCTCGCTGCGAGATCTGTGGAATCGTCCTGCATCGTTGTTTCCTACGGTGAACACCACTCAGCCACAAACGTCACCTCTGGACATGTTTGCCGGCTTGATGAGCAGTCACCAGCAAACACAGCAGCAGCAACAACTTCACCATCAGTTGCACCAGCCTCCGAATCACAATCATCTGCAGCATCATCAGACGCACCAACAGCAACATCGGCAGCCGTTTGATCCCTACTGTGCACCACCTCCGGGACTTACGCCGCCTCAGCGCCCTGCCATGACGTCACAGTCCATCTCGGAATGGCAAGAGGGCTTGAAAGCACTGCTCCCGAATGTGAATGTGCGTTTTGTGAGTGATTTGGAAGGTGGTCACAACGGCAGCAGTCTCCACCATCTCCACCAGCAGCACACACAGCACTCGTCACTGGGAGCAAGATGGCCACCGTCTGCTTATGGACTCGACGCGACTGGACGTACAAATCCACATCACATCGTCCCACATGCCGTTCCTCCTCCACCCGGTTTTTCGGTGCCAAACCGATGAGTCTATATAAGAAGCATCGATTCTTCCCCTGACCCATTCCCCCTATTCCCTGATTTCTTCTTGACACGTTGCCAGTTTTAGGTCGTGTAGCGAACAGGCTACATTGCCGCTGTGCAACGGGTCATCCCCTCCCTATACCACACCATTTTCTGTCCCCAACCCCCTCGTCATATGTGTCACCATTTCGATGTTCGTTTCTTCCATCAATCGCACATCTTCCTAGTCGAGTACGAGTTCGTGTGATGGCGTTTCACGTTAAGGGTCTCGCCTTCACCGAACTCGATGGGGCTGTTTGAATAAACTTTTCTGTTCAAGAATTCGTGTGTTGTGTATTGTGGATGCATGTAATATCTGTGAAGTCAGGTTTGAGATGGTATCGGTTGTTTTAGGGGTTACCTATGGGGTTAAGATTGAAACACTTCTAGTTTTTTGAGGTTTACACGTGAAGAAGCTAAAAATTCCAGAAAGAAATGTGGTTTGTATGAGATTGTTAGATCTAGAAAACTATAGGACTTTGATTTTTCTCCTTTCGGTTTAGAAGTTTTGTTCAACCAAAGAAAACCAAAATTTCCTGGAAATGTGACGCAAAAATGCTCAGCGTTCTATGAATTTTACAGTAAAAGCCCGAGTGTGTCGCTCATACCTTTGCAGCAAAAATGCAGCGTGAACAGCGTAGCACTTCGACTACAAGGCTTAGCGGCGTCTACTCTCAGTTGCAGCCATTTTCTCCTCAATTGCTGCCATCCTTCTTCAGTTACTGCTAGAAGGAGGGAAGTTTGAGCAGCAATTGAGGAGAGGATGGCAGCAACTGCTAGGAGAAGCCGCTAGGCTTTGTACTCGACGTACTACGCTGTACGGGCTGCATTCCTGCTGCACGTTTATCAGAGGTAGCGCTTTTAGTCTGGTACAAGACAACTATTCCTGAGTGGTACACTAAAAGCCATAGCGGCAGCTGACACCACCCCCACTCAAGGGTCAGACACAGATGGTTGCGCGCGACAGGCTTTGTGGCCGCGAGGACCATCTGTTTATTGCCGTCGAGGGCGGATGATGTTCGTTGTTTAGCTTGATTACTATCGGGATGGTGGCTAAGCACGGACGAAACTTCAAGGATGGGCTTATGGATGTGTGCAATCATGCAGGGTGGGGGAGAGAGTTGAAGAGCTCTCGCATCATAAATTGCGGTTATTTGAGACTTCTTGAAGCCGTTTGCTCTAAAATGTAGAGGGGAGGGGGAGATTTGGGAAATCGATCGCAGTTTTAAGTTGTTTTTGAATGTGTAATAAGCTAAATGGTTAAAGAGCAAGTTTTTATCAGATGTTTTTGTGTGTGAAAATGGGCAATTGCTGGGTTTCCATGGCGATGGTGGAAGTTACGTCTAGGCGCTGCTTAACTTCGTAATTGAAAGCTGGAACCTATGCGGGGAGCAATCACAGCGTAGAAAATCTCCATTAGATCATGGGTTCTATCTCGGAGAAGGTTTAGAACGCTAAGGTATTTGGCTATGTGATGCTGTAGCGTTAGTCGATGAATTTTTCTTATAGTATACCACTATTGGCTGAGTAATCCTGAGCGCTATTGAGTTTAAGGAAGTGTTCTTAGCTAGCTTCGACAATGATAATGCTCGCACGTGAAGTCCGAGTAAATGCGCTCAGACGTCATAGAGAGATTGAGAGAAACCATAGAATACAAACATCATAAAAAGAAGTTCTTGGTTCATAAACAGGCGTTCGAAGCTATTCTTAGAACTATTGGCGGTGCTAGCTATGAATAATTATGTAAATTACATACATAGTATGTTGTTATCCGATTATGGGTGAGAGGACGATTATGGGTTAGAGGACACCCTTCGAGGCGGAGGCAGAAAGCGGAGGGGGGGGGGGGGTGGGCACCCCAGGCGTCTGCCACTGCTTCGCACTGGTTTATCGAAAGTCGAGTTCTTGATACCGAAACTCTCAGCTTAAAATGGCTTCCTTGTTCTAGATTGACTGAGGTTGAAGAAATCTCTAGGCTTGACTGACACTTTCCCGATAAGAATTTTGAATGCCATTACAAAGTCATTCTTTAACGTTCTACTGGGAAGACTGCGTAATCCGAGGTACTCACGTATTTCATTGGTCTTCGAAATAACACTAATTAGTACAAAAGGAGGAGTGCACGGTACTTCATGTTACGAATTTAGAGAGTATTTGATGTGATATTCGGCACCAGCCATGCAAAGACCGACTTTTAAAAAAATATTCGAACTTGGGTAACTGAACCGAAACTGCAGGTGTCAATCGATCTGTTGCTTGCTCGCATCTTCAGATATAGAATCGGAAGTCTTGTCTCTTGCGCCTTCTGTCACAGAATTGGCGGTATCGAGCCGCTCTTGTCTTATCCAGAGACATTTTTTAGCGAAAAAAAATCCAGAACTGTGTCGGAGTCAAAACTCGAATAACCTGTCATTCTGCCTCGTGGCGTAGTGAAAACGAAAGGCTCAGATATCGACAGTAGATGTATTTCTGATTGAGATGTTATGTTATACTTTTTGAGATTAAAATTGTTTTATCCAAAAAGTGCATTCCAGAATGGGAGATCCCATCCCTCACGTTGCCTCTTCGTAGAAGCGTGATACATAGTGTTGCTGAACTTTCTCAACAACCCACTATACCGGTTTGCAGGTCATGCGAAATCCGTAGTTACTCCTGGAAAGTTCCCAGTTATGTATGATCCATTCTCCCCTGACTTTGATCCAATCGCGGCGCTTCAACGCTCGCCAAGTGGAGACGAAGAAGATGCGCCTGGAAGCCTGGATGACTTCGAGAAAGAACTCGTTCGAGATCTACCAGAGGTTGCACGGATAATCTGTGAGCTTGATGAGCAGGAGAAACAGGAGAAGCAGGAGCAGCAGCCTGTAGAAGTAAAAGAGAAGAGCAAAAAGTGAGGATTGGATTAAATTCGTAGATAAGCTTCGTACTGTGTAGCTAAATAAGGGTTATTTTATAGACAACAAAAACGTGACCGTATTGCTCGCTTGGAAGGGATGATGAAACCTGGACGTACGCTTTTTGAAAAACCCCAGGCAAAGGGCGGGTAAGATCGAGGCGTAACCTGTGTATGTCTGCCGGAGAATTCACATTTACCCCTTCCTCTCTTAAGAACAGTCGATGTGGATTCGCTTCACAGTCAATGGTCCATAGGTCCAATGTCTTTGCTCCATCGCGCCCTCAAAGAAAATACTCGAGTCGAGGTTTGTTAGGAGAGTTTGTATCAATTTCTGCGATTTCGTGGAATTCCCTCTATTTAGGTCCATATCCGTGCCCTTAATCGTGTAGATCGAATAGCCCGAGGCTATCCCATCGCCTTTGATAAGCATATCAATATTGTGCTTCGTGACGTTGATGAAGTAGCTTTACCTGGGCGGTAAGTTACCTGCAATTTTTGGAGTCTCTACCAGTTATTTGGAGCTAGAATACCCAATGTCTAAATGACTTTTTCAGCAAAGAAGAACGCGCATTCGGTCGCCGACAACTTCAGGAACGCCTCCTCCCCATAGGGATGCGTTGGCAGCCGGGTGGGACGTGGCCACGTCCATTAGGGGCTTGCCGCAATGTCCTGCGACGGCACATTCCTTGTTCAGTGATAAAGGGTGACACTGTTGTACTTGTACGGTTACTAGCATGATCATCACTACTGTTCCTTGTTTTGTTGACGGTTTTTTGTTACCTCCTATGAAATGTTTGCAGTTTTAAATTTTTTTACTGGTACCAATGTCACGGTGTATTAGTCTTGTTAAGATTTCTACGATAATGCTCCATTGAAGTGTCCTTTGCTTCACTCGTTTTTTGAACGGATAATTGTGGACATTCCATGGATTTAGAAATGGAATACCTTACTCGTTATGATTTATCGTTTTTGTGACCTGAAGAATAAACTTTTTGTTTTTGTCTTAATTTTCAGCTGTATTACGTTTCGGACCAGTCATATTTTTATAGATGAAATTGAGCCAGGCTGTTTATATCGGTAAGCTACGTCCCACTATTCTGGTATATGGTTCCTAAGACATTAGATAAGACAGAGTGTTGGCATAAACGACATATATTTTTTATGATGGCACATTATTTTAAATATGTAACTGCCATGTAACCATTTCACACTAAGGAATAGTTGAAAAAATAAGGAATTGAAGCAGACTAGGACAAATTACTCCTTTTTCTTCTCTTAATCTGAACACTGTTCTGAGCGAACCGCTCTTTGTTCCAAAATTAATCCGGAAATTCTATGCAACCCTTTGTTGGCCAGCAGAATGAGACCCGGGTGAAATACTAGGCAGTGAACCCAAAACTCTAAAACTCTATGCGACGAACCGCTGAACTCAGACCATCGCGCTGGAGTCACCAGCGGGAGGACGGGATGGCAAGTTAGCGCTCGAATTATTGCGATGTTTAGGCTGTTTTACTGCAACACTTACAAGAATATCTAGTGGTCCAAGGTAGTGGCGAATGAATAAAGTGGGTGGGAGGCTAAGGGGGACGGAAAAAAGTCCACTTGAGGGGGGGGGTCAGATGGAAAATGAAAATAAAAATATTAATTAAAATATTCAATGATTAATAAAAAATTATCTTGAAAAACAATAAAAATAAACAACTAAACATGTACTAATGCAAAGTTTTTATTTACTCTATAGAGTGAGCCCCCGCCCCACCCCTGCGTTCGTCATTGGTCGAGGGAGAGTTTAACGCATCACACCATTTGGCACTGTTTGTCTGCGCATCCGCATATTTCATTGATCTCTTTTCTCTATAAAGCCTGTGTAGTAGCGCATACGAATGAGTCTAAATCATTGGAGCCGGAAATGTTCGATAACTGAAAAAAAAGGCCAGCGTTCAAAAATTCGGAGCGAGTCTACCACAAATAAAAAGCTGCGCGATACAGGAGGCTACAAGCCGCGGGCATCAGATCGATAATCGATCGCTTTATCGATTGTGAAGCAAAAAAAAAGGGGGGGGAGCACAAGCAGCTTAGAAAAGTCTCTTCGATTTGGAAGAATTTGTATTTTAAAAGTATCTGTAACCTAAAATTGTTAGAATTTTCCTCCCATTTTTACAAGGCTTGTACGCACCTATATATAGAGCAACTAATACTACATGCGTGCGTTTGACTCCTGTGCTTGAAATGCTGAAGGATAGGTCCAGACGCAACCGTGACGCAGCTCAAACGTCAGCATAACGCACGTGTTTGTAGCTTCGCGGCTGCTGTGCAGTATTTTCATTCAGGATTGGCGCGCTGCATTAATCAGTCTTCATGCAGATCCTCTGGAAATGGAAGTGTGCGTTTGACGCGCGACTTACGCGCACATCTTCTAGAAATCGCCGTTATACCAACCGAATCAGCACGAAATTGTTATTGGTTCTCAAAACAACGATTTTCAATCGTCTTTATTCTCCATGCATATATAATCACTAACAAAATAAACTTTATACGCATTCCTTTAATAACATTGAGCGAAATAGCTCGGTAAACATGCATACTTGACATAGCGATCGTTGAAATTCTCTAATCAACATTAGGTTTCTAACTTTTCCAGCAGTAATACAGCTTATCCTTTTTCCTTATTCAGAAGCACAATCTCACACAACCGTAATCCTTAACATATATTCTAGAAAGGGTCACTTGGAATATGTATATAGTGCTAAAACGATGTAACAATGATGTCCACATGTAGGAAAAACGCGATAACATTTCCGATGTGAGGCACAATAGAATTAGCAACTTGTAACAATGAATTCTCTTTAATGCGAAACGACAAATAGAAAGGAAGAAAACGAAGAGGAAAAAGCAAAAACCAACAACGGTGGGGGGAAATGATGAACTCGGATAAGAGAATACAGCAAACACAGTCTTATATGCACAATAACAATCGGTGTATATCTTTGTTCACGGGATACATGATTGAATAGCAAGGCAATATCACCTAGGAAAACGCCCAATAACGTAACGAAAAATCATATGAAAACACAGCAGAAAGTACTCAATTACCCAAGTTTTGTCAGTTTTAATTTTGAAAAATATATAATAGTCAGCAAACAAATTGTAAATTCATAGAAAGGGCTCGCAATACAGCTAAGGAAATACGGGTGAGGGGAAATCAAAGAATATAGCGAAAGCATTACATAAAGAAAGGAACCACAGACGCTTCCTACTGAGATGTCATCGCGTGCGAGCTGCTAATTCAATGGAATGGGCGTGGCACTGCCAGCACGCCATTGGCCCAGTTGTAAATAGGCGGGACACTACTGACATGTCATTGGCCAAATAAAATTTCGAGAGGCACTTTCTTGAAAAATAATTCTCTGGTATTCCCACTGTTAACATCGTCCTTTTACAGCAGTATTAGTCAGAATAACTCGAAAAATTTCGCTTATGTCTGTTGAAAAAAGAGAAATTACAGAGCCATTCAAAAAATTGTGAGAATTGCAGTATTATCAGTGATTACGGATTTGAAGACCAGCAAAACTGAAGTTTCTATTGTGTTCTAATCCACAGTCCCTACAAGTCAACGACAAGGATCAAAAGCCTCAAAGTAGCCCAATTTTTGGAGTCCGGAAACGTTCTGATGGCGTGTGGAGCGTTGCACCTGGGAAAAGCAGGTACCCGGGCTCTGCAATTGGCTAAGCCCTGCAGCTGACCAATGACAGAGCTCGGTCGACCGCCCCTTCCAGCCAAAACGCTCCAGATTCCTCTAGCTGTGCTTTTTGGAAAACATCAGTAGAGAGCGTCTTGCAGGGATGAGTTCTGTCAAGAGGACAACCTACAGGTGTCGATTTTGTAGAGAAGTGCACCGGATATTACCTTCCCACTTATTTCTATTAAAAATTGTCCTTTTGGGCACAAAATAATCCTCTTATAATCGAAAGACAAGAACTACCCTCGTAATTACTTACACCTTCTCCCCTATGACACATTCCAGAATAATCATGGCATCTCTGCTGTAAAGTTCTAGGGGAATTCGATCGTATTTTGTCCTTGCTGTTACCCCGACTGCATGATTTTGCAGAAAAAACCCTCAAAAGCTTTAAGGTCTCAATAAACAACTTCAAATCACCAGAGTAGTTCCCCACCCCCTCCACAGTACTTTCTCCACCACCGCACCTCAGCTGTCCTCCCGACAGAACTCTCCATTACGAATAAGTATCATTTGAACTGAAAACATTAAGGCCATACAGAGTCGCTTAGCATTAAATATAAATACAACGAACAGAAATCGTATTTATCAATGAAAAAAAAATCCCATCACCCTGTGTTATTCCTGTTGCTGATGCGCTACCCGAATTTTATCGTACATGTTCAACAGTTGCTTGTCCAATGCTCGAGATTTGTAGTTTTCCAGTATGGACAACAGTTCTAATCCTAATTCACCGGGCATCAGTGACTGTACAGCCACAGCAAACTCTTCCGGATGAGTTTGGCGAAGTGTTAGTAGCGTTGAGGCCACTTCATGTACTACCTG
>KN729112.1:0-13032 GCA_000816745.1 Ancylostoma duodenale
AATATCTAGCAGTGTCTAAAGGATTCCTCTACTAAAAAGTAATGAATGCAGAAGACGTTATTAAGTCAAACTAAGTAATGTAAAGTGGTTTATGACCGTATTGAATATTGCAATAGCGTTGCTATATAAGAATAAGACGACCAACTTCAGCCTAATGAATCCCAGGTGATCCATGAAACCAGGGCGAGCGGAAGTATTGTGTGAGAACGGATGTTCGGAAGTCAGAAGTTGAAAGCATTTTGAAATCTGGGAAATTTGGAGAGTTAAAAAAGCACATGACTGAACTGCTGGTAATCTTCTAGAAATCTGTAAGCTAGAAGTACGCTTGAATCCAGAAATCAGGAGTTTCCGAAGCCGCCATTATGTGCTGGCCTGAAACTTACTGATCTCCTGAACCTAGATAGCCATGAACATTTCTGGCCTCACGGCATCATGTGAAAATATGAAAGTGACATTTTAAAAAACTTCCCTATCTCAATAAAAATGAAAATTGTAAGTACTTGGAGCTCTCCGATAATAATGTAATCTACCATTCTTATTTCCCATATACGGCAGATTCTGCCAACAGTTGCAGTAGAAGTGTTTAGAATTCGAAATCTCCTCTAATCTATTTCTCCCCTGACACCCCGCACCCCTCGCTCAGGCAGGACAATTCTGTGCCCCGCTTGCCAGACGACAGAGCTTAATTGCACGGCAACATTTCGTCTCGGGGGCGATTCGCTCAAACTAGGCCGTGACCAATAACCATATCCGGGGACCACTTTTTTCTGAATTGAATGCTGGGCAGCTGTTCGGAATGGAATTATCTTGAAATGGCCTAAGCAATGAAGTCATAAACGTGACAACGGGAACTATTAGATGCACATTAAATGCCATTTAGTAGAGTGAAGAACGAAAGAATGGAAAGGGGTGGTCGGAAGGTTATGGCAGGATGGCTTAGCTTGTCGGTATGGAAGATCATAACCATGAATGTTGTGTACGGGATGGTAGGCTCCCAAATTTACGGAGTCGTCCTGAAAGGATCAGCAGTACTTGAAGGTACTATTTACTAACGTTCTCAGAAATAGGGTGGCAATAACAGGTTAACAAATATTAGCTAAATAAATGTGAGTAGTGGCACAAAGTCTTCCTAACTAAAGCAGTAAATGAACTACAATTTAAAGAGCTCGGTTTCGGACGATCTTTTAGTCACACTAAAATTCTTGCGAAAAAAATAATAGAAATTATTACCCCCTTCCCTTGAAAAACTGCGTTATATTTATTTATATATTAGTATAATGAATGAATTTATATATGCATAAATCTTCAGGCTTGTCACGTTCTACCAATCCAGAAAAATGGAGAAGTTGCACGGAAAAGTCAGGGGCATAGCCCTTGTGCTGTGCACGTGCTATCCGAAGCTTTTGTTCCCTTCTTCCAGTATTTTTTTCCAGATACCGTAACAGACGTGCTTTGCTGGTCATTTTTTAGCCCTTGGGTCTATTTCGCTTTTTTTCGTTTCAAAAAAAAGAATACAAAAAGCCGTCAAAGGACAAGGTGTGACATTCAACAAGACACATTTTTTTTCCAGATATTCGTACCTTGAAGTTTTTGAGGCCAGCGAATTTTTTGAATGTTTGGACTTTTGAATATTCATGAAATCAAATTATATATTCAACTTGAATTTCGTTCCTGTGAGCGCCCAAAGAGGGAACTTATTATCAATATCTTTCAAGCTTCCAAGTTTACGCGTGCTATTGGTATCTAACAAAAACGCATCCAATCCGGATGTGCTTAAAAATCTTGGAAAGAAATTGCGAAAAGGAAGCGTCACTCCTACGCAATGTTTCCACGAGATTCTATGAGGAACTCTCCAGAAATCACCGCGGATTGCTTCGAATTTATCAGGATTCAGGGAACCCACAAAAGACTAGCTCCTACAATCATTAGGCAAGCCTTATCCTCAATTATATCCTCCTAAAGATATTACCTTCAGCGGTCGCTTTCCATTACGCGCTCATCAGTCACAGCTTGACGGTCTTTATTCGTCATGTTATGCAGGGCTTCTGGATGAGTAAGATTTCATCCAGAGAGATGCCTTGAAGCCTATATTGAAGCCTACATATTTTCTTGCTTATTCTTAGTGACATCTGGATATTTCCAGTAGGAATTCTGAGTATGTACCCAGGAGTCGTCCACATATGCATATTCTCTTGAATATAAATATCCTTCACGTTGTTTATTTATTTATTTATTCATATAATGTACTAGAAGTACTCCGTACAACGAAAACAAAGAGGGCTTCCATCACATGCCGATCACGGATGTGACAAGCTTGTCCATGAAAGTGTCATCCAGATATTAATTCAATATTAGTCACTTCTTCTGTAAGGTTCATTGAGAGAAAAAGATCACTAAGGTATTTTCTAATACGCTGATCAGGAAAATAATGAGCATTTTTGAATGGATTTCTGGATCATACTCGTGTATGCCTTTTAATTATCCTACAAACAAAAATAGGAGTTGATACAAATCAAGACCTAAGAGCCTCAGTTCTTTTGATTAATACACAGCCCAGCTGTTGACTCATTTACTTATTTATTTACTTATTTCAACTTACTACACGTACGTTTTCCTATAATTCGAGGATTCTTCTGGATTTTGCGCGCGTACGCTCGTGGTGGTAAGCATTCCTTCTTTTCGTTTCCATGGCGTCCACGGCAAGCTAATTACATCAAATACACAAGCCCGAGCTCAAATGTTATCCTCATCAAACTCAGTTCTCACCATACTAGTTACCTAAGGAGTATGTATATCTAAAGCTACAATGTAATTATGTTCATGAATCGCTAGGTGTTTGTTCATTAGGAGAACCTCAGGCTTCCAAGGCTACTCCACTCTGTTTATCAAGGACAGAAAGCTTATTTCGGAGGTGGATTTGATCACAGCTTACCAGCAATCTCTTCCACCAATAACTTCTGGATCTTTTCCTGAAACATCCCTCTGGAGACATACTCCATTAACAGAATGGGGATTTGTAGATTCTCCTCTGTGAAGCTCTTTACCTCACTAATCGCTCAATTATCCTCGTCTTAACTCTGGCTGAATTCAATAGGGTTGTAGACAGCTAAACCAGCTTAGCTCATGTGCTTCCAGTAATTTTCACTGCATCTCATCATCCTGTGCTCTGCACTGAAACCAGACGTTCCATGATAGAATAAGCTTAGCCTGTTGTCCTTGCTTTTCTGGAAATAGTTCCAGTATAGTTCCTGTTCTTACGTCTGCTGATATCTCTATTAATGTAAATATGCGCTTACTTATCCATAAGCACCACGAAATCGTCTCTGGGATATCGCTGTTATCTGTCTGGATAGCGTTGTGCATATCAAATCCACACACTTCCAGGCAAGTACATAGGCGCTTTCGTGGAAGGACTCCATAGCAAATTAATTCTAATTAATAATTGCGGTGGCTGACTTCTCTTGCAAGCGCAATGAATAGGGCTAGGGCATAGTCACCACGGGATGAACTGATTTTAGGATTAAACGGAACGGCTTTCCTGGATTTGTAAGTTCCTGAAAAGCATGCAAGGCATTTCAGAATGCAATCACCCCAACGGTCATCTCAAATCTGGGCTTCTAGGAACACCTGCCGCCAAGGTGTTGTTCTTCTGTAGCAGGCGGATTTCCCTCCTAAAAGAGTATTCTAGCCAATTTTCGATTGCTGCTCCTTTTGATTTTAGTTTTATTTTGTGAGAATATTTGGATTTTTTGGCGCTTGACAACTATGGATTCACTTTGAGGGGAAATATGCGTCACTATGTATCAAGTTGCATAAGAGTTTCGGGAAGTTGTAGATACTCCAGGGATAGCGGCGACTTCTTGCCATCGTTTGAGCCACACTGAAAATACTAAAGCTGAGTAACCTCCCATTTTCGACGTCAATCCAAAACTGCCTGCTTCAAGGCCTCAACACCATTGAAGTGCTGGTTGTTTGCACAGTTATAAAACTACGGTAATTGCTCCTGTCTTGTTCCGGGATCTCGTAAAGTACCTCATATTAAATACTGCAGAACTGCAATATGTTAGGCTTTGTACGAATCTCTTTCGCTCCTCAGTTTCTCAACTCTAATATGAATTCATTTCCCAAATTATTAGCGTTCTTGGAAGCTATCAAATCTCTTTCGAGTAGCTGACTTTTTGAAGATCTGATTCTCTCTGGAATACTCCAGAGCCTGATGTCTCCGAAGCCTCGAAATTAAATTTGTTCTAGAAAGAGAAAATTGTGTAAATTTGTTCTGTTATTGACTGTAAGGTGAATGTGTTGTACCTCGAGAGCCGACCCTCAGATGTCTCATTCCTACGATTGGTCAGTCCATCCAACTGACCAATCGCAGAGTTCGGCTTTTATGCTACAACGCTCCACACATTTCAGAACTTGTTTCGCTTCCGTGGAGTCAAGCAACGCGGCTAATTTCATAGCTGGAATGTCACCACATTCATTATTTTTGTGGATTCGGGAATTCTCCACAGACCATTGGATTTCTTACAATCCACAGAGCTTCAGCTTACAATAGAGAAAAAGCGCTCTGATAATAGCAGCTAGCTCCACATCTAACGCACCGCTCTGAAGTGAAATCATTTACTCTTAGGTCGTCAACTTTCTCTCATTCAGCGAATGATCGTTTCCTGGGAATTTTTCCGGAAGTTTTTTTGAAAACATTAAGATTCTTATTATTTTTTGATGGACTAGGTTTGCTTTGGAATTATTTGGTGTATATCGTTAAATTACGGAAAGATAGCTGGGCTTTGTTGACCCAATTTTTTTTCATGCCTAAGGCAAAAGGAAAAATATGGGGAACCACCTGGATTCATTGTAAGAGTAAAACAGCTATTAAACAGCCTAAAAGCTCCAATTTCACTCTACATGTGCTTGCAAAGACGTTGGTAGCATTAAGATGATTGGTGCATTTACACAACCAATCAAATTGTCGTAGTGCAGTAAAATGGGCCAGCTGCAAGCATTCTTTCTGATTGTTGCATGGCGCTTTTCTTATTTCTGGTCTGGAGATTTAGGCTTAGAAGCATTTTTATAGAATTCTAAGGCCTCTTCTTGAAGGCAATTCTTTTGAGAAAGCTCTGTAGAAAGCTTCTTCGATCAAATTTGTAGTCATCATCAGTTATCATTCCTGAAGAAGCTTCAGACGTGAGGATATCACTGCGAGCGTAATCCGCAATCTGTTCTTTTGTGTCCTTTGATCATTGGTTGTTTTCATCTTCCTTCTTTTGCTGCGTGAGAAATTATCGCTTCCTTGAATTACCTCCCACACGTTAAATTATACGACAAAACAAATTCTGCATGGGAATAATTGTTGTTTTTCTTCGTTCCAGTTCCGCAACGAGGGAATAACTAACTAGTACGTTCTTTGTTATGCGTTAATCACTGCAGCTTTAGCATTGATAATGGCTTGTCCACCATCCATAACGTCGGTAATTATATAACGGTTTTCCTTAATAGGATTTTTAGGGAAATGTCTCATTAGTAACGTTGTCTGGTTTGCGTCAGCCTATCAGGACATGTTGTCCGAGAATGGTTTCAATTAAGTGAAAGCTCAGTAATTGAACGAACAATTTCTCTGAAGCCGGCTTTGAAAATTCGAGTGAGAAAATGCTTTGCACTTGTCGCGGTGCTGGCCGTGACCTACAGGGCTTTGATGCTAAAGAATTGCTCAGTCTTATCCTTAACAGCCGGGTAAATAATTATCTCTAAGCATTGTCATCCCTGGTAGCCTCTAACCTATTATTTTATTTTTAGGATCGGTTAAAAACCCAAATATTTATGCCTCGATCGGTACTTCGGGCTCTGGTTCCGAAGAAATTGAGCTGTTGAAAAACCGAAAACTACTTTTTATCGTTCTTCTATAGCTCTATTGATCTTTCTCTTACGAGCAATAGAACTTCCAGCTTATCTGGGGTTGAAATGGAAGGATTCTACTACATTATTTAGTCCACTGTTCACTGTAACTTACTCGAATCCATGCTGCTCCAGTCACATATATCGGCTACACATTGCGAATCGAACTTTATTTTATGGCCATATTTCGAAACTTCGCAGTTCCAGTCCGATCTATGGGACGATTTCTCTAGGTTTTAGGATTTTCCTCATATAGTTTTTCTCTACTTTGAGAGTTCTCTACCGGAGTGTTATTTCTGCAGTGGAGGAATTCTGTTTTGACTCAAAGTATATCATGTTGTTGCCTTTGAATTTCTTCATTCTTACGCATTTTTAGTGAAAATACATAAATGTAATGTAGTACTTCATCAGAGTTATTCGAAATTTTCGATTCTTCGAAAGTTCGATTCTGAATAAGTCGAGGACTTGCGCTTTTGAAAGGTAGCGGGCCATACACGTACTTATCCCACGGAAACGACAAAGTACGATACGGAGCTTTTCATTTTCTGATGTTCAAATTTTAGAATTAATTTCGAAATTATCGAATACTTCAATCAAATCAAAAGTTACTAATCCTTATTCGGCTTCAAGTGTCGCAAGCTCATGTTCAGGTGAAATCTCACAAATTGAATGTGAATGTTTTGTAAATGTTTTGCCTTACAGACCTGCAAAAGATTCTTTTATTTCGATGAGCGCAAATTAGTTTCAGAGGGAGGTGCGTAGTATTCGCGTGGGTGGTCTCCTCATGTGCACAATTTTCGCCTGCTAACATTAGACAACGTTCAGGTGAACAAACATGGATAGCTGAAATTACAGCCATCGAAGGTTTTCTGGATGCACTTGAAAATAGTGAAATAAGCCCTAAATTTTAAGATTGCTCAAGAGAGCAGCACTGTCACAGCGATTTAACGTTTCTAGCGTCATGACAAACCTCGGAATAATCCCTTAATTTTGAAGCACTTAGAGCGGTCACATTCTTTTCCTCATGTTAAAGCCTTAGAGGTAATTCCTTAAATTTGAGGCAGCGAAAACCAGTACATCTATGCAAATCCTTTCATTTCAACTGTTGAATGGTTGAGTTGATTAACTATAGATGCCGACGAACTGCCCTTATCTTAATCGAGCACCATTCCCTGGAGTACGATGACATTTTGAATTTCCTGAGAAAAAACACATTCCTCACCACAGGATATAAAGAAATTACTATTTTTAGTGAAAAAAAACTTCTTAAGCGGACACATGCTAATTAGTTTTTTAGCTGTGGGATACTTTCTGATACAAATAGAAGCTGAATACAGCATTCAGCACGTGGTGACGTTATGTTGTTTACAAAGCTCTCGCCTCGGATTAATTGCCGGCAAATTCAGTGAATCGCTTGAGAGCGATCAGCAGCGATAGCTGTTATAGGATCGAAGGCCAAAGCTGGAACTCAGGATAGAAATCCAGACGTTCCCAGCAGTGTTGAGGATGCATCCGGACTCATTTGCAGTTCTTCCGTTCATCTCTTTTCTCTTGCCCTTGTCTTGATTTTGTCATCACTGAGCTGAAGTTTTCTATGAGGAATGCCTTCACCTTTCCAGGAGTTTTCTTGTTCGCTCAATCCTGAATCCCCTTATGATACAATCTCACAAGGATCTTGGAATTTTCTGATGAAAATTGGTTGAGATTTCTTGCGTAAACTTGGTTCATAGTTGGCGGTGGCATAAAACTAATGCTTTGTGCATGAGTTACTATTTTGCATTTAATTGTATCCACATATTGTTATTGTGGGCTTTCTAATTCTTATTGGTTCAACAACATTTCCTTTCAATAAGAGTAGATACTGCAGTAAACAAAGCAAAACCATCCAAGCGAAACGTTAACAGTTTCAGTAACACCAATTTTGGAAGTCTTCCTGTCCTTTTGAACGCAGTTACTCTAAATAAGCTAATCGAGGATTGCTCTACTTGAACCCATGACTCGGAAAAGGATAAGATTCCTATTCTGGCAAAAAGAAGGAAGAAAAACTAGAGAAATGTGATATTCATGGCGGTGTCAGCTTCCGGATCGGCTGCTTCCACGAATTCTGCTATTCTAAAGGCGCATTGTCCTATATGAGGATGAGAATCGGGAGCAGTCTCCGGGAAAAAAAAGGTTCCGTTTTTTCAACGTGGATAGTAGTATTGCTCTCAGGATAATTCCGAATATGGACTTCGGAGGTGGCTTTAATAACAGTAATGGCTTTTACATCGCTGCTGATTGACTGAGCAGTGGAGACTCATTCAGTGTAGTTCTGGAAAACGACCTTTTAAATTCTAGTCTAATTTTTAACTGTTAATCATCCACCTTTACAGTTTTACGCTATCCTATTGACATTAAGCTTGACGACATTACTCTCGTTCAAGTTTTTTTTGTTACTCTTGACGAATCTTTCAAGTATTTTTTGTTTTTCTAAGAATCTCAACATTTTTTACGATTAGCGCTGTTCCCATCAAATGTCTTGCCTCTTAATGTTACTTTCAAGAATTCTTTGTAGCTGCGTACAATATATCCAGTTTCCATTTTGTACTAGTAAAGGGAAAATGTCGGGCTCTGTAGGTAACTTTCGAATTTTCTGAATATTTTGGTTACTTATACTAGTTATTTTTGAGAATGTCACGCTCCTTCAGTAGCGGATATATTTGGGACTGGATGAAAGTCGAGAAGAAATAATCCAGATGAGTAATCGATTCAAAGGTCCAATCCAAAAAATCTAAATGTTTAAAAAAGAGAAAGCCCCCTTTTATCACTTTTCAGAATCATATAGCTTGCTATTTTCCGAATATTCGAATTCTCAACTCACTCGAGATTGATTTTCGGAATATCAATGTACCTAGGGCATTATTAGGTCTAAACAAAGCAGCAGACACAGGAATTTTTCCTAAGGAAGGAGAAAAAAGAGGCGTGGCCTCGACTGAATTTGTTATGATTCTATTTATTTCTAAATCCAAGTTTATTGATATAAACATTGAAAGATTTATAAATTTATAATTAGGTGATGACTTCAAAACGTCCTAATACAACATTTTTATCCCTTTTGTAGAACAATAGAAAAAATTGTCAACCCATCCTCGACTGCCCCCCCCCCTTTTTTTTACTTCCGTTACTGCCATCCATGCTTATGAGCTATGCGTCTCAATAGAGCAACTAGAGGTCGTTTACTGGATAAGCGGATGAATAAATAAGTAGGTAAATGGATAAATAAATACACATGCCATGTACTTCTTTACAAATTTTTACTCGGTTTCATGGGGAGATAGTGCGAGCAAGCAAGCTCCTGGACTCTGGTGAATCCCATATTCTCCTCTCCCACGGGATGAAGTCAACGCAGATGTCACTTGTTTGCTTTGCATTTTCTTATGAATTTGTTCTTTTCTTTTCCGCCATTATACATAGCATATTTCTAGTCGCTGGTATCCTCGGCTGTTGCTCTATACTCTGTTCACATGTCGACTCTAGGATATTGTAAAACTGGTAATATATTTAAAAGCTTAACTTTTCAACTCGATTTCGAGCAAAAAAAATCCTTCCAAATTGATTGAATTTTGCCTCTGTTCATATTCATTAATGTAAGTTCCTTTTCATCCTGAAGCTATTTTCCTAGAAGTTCATTGTCCATCCTGAACACCATTGATCACAAATAATTGGAGTTCTTGTTTTCACAAGAATATAATTAAGTGTTCCTTGTTGACAACTTTGCGCACACACGATTTTCTTCTAAGCTCACATTAGTCTTGATCGGCCAGAAGCCGCATCCAGGAACAGTGAATAAATGGGTGAAATGGGATTAATCGGAAAAAGTGGAAATGGGTTATTAGTCCTGCAATCCGAGGACATTGATTCTTCTGAATTTTTCTTCTACACTCTAGGATATTGATCTGCGCGAAAGTTTATGGGTATATTGCTTGGATGAGGTACATATTACAGTAAGATTTGCTCCTTCTCCTGCTGGACAACTTCCCCTCCCCGAAGTTGTAAAATGTGACTTTATCAGAACTTGTGATGCAGCTCATTTTCAAACTACCAGTAATGTTTTCCTAATGTTTTCCTCCACGTTGCATAGTTGACATCGAACACCGATCTAGATATATTCTAGTTCGAATATTCGATTTCGAGTGGGTCGAAGATTCGAAGTTTCCAACACAGCTGAGCGATACTGCCTAGAGCAATGAAAGGCGAAGCCCATTGAGCTTTCAGTCTGTCGAATTTCGAAGAAAGTTTCTAAGTTATGTATCACTTGAATCATCTGAATAACAATTTAGTTCTCATTTAGTTCTAGACATCTATCTATTTACTTATTAGGTTGTCACGAAAATGATGCCCGTTTTTCGATTTGCACCTTTTTGAGTTGAAAGTTTATTTATCTAGCTTCCAAACTGGTGAAATTATGAGCTATCAAGTCTTCCGTACTAGGTTGCGGCCATTATTTTTGACACAGCCTAATATTATATTACGAAGACTATGGAGGAAACTGTAAAGACTCAGGCTCAGACCCCACTTTAGCGCAACTTTCGTGGAATACTTGCGATTTTCTTCGGAAGAAGAACACAGTAGCGCAAGTAAATTTGTCTAACGGAGGACTTTTCTTGAAATGTTCCATGTTGGGGCGGGAAACTCGTCCACGGATACGGTTCCGGACGGGCTGAATTATTTGGGACTGAACAGAGCTTTCAACATACTTTTGCGAAACTGCAAGATTTGTATGCATTCATAGTAGATATAGTCTTGGATATGGCCCAGGATCTTCTGAAAAACCCGTATTACGCATATTACAACTTCAACTGTGCACTTTAATCTAATTTGGTCCACTTCTTGTGAAATTTCAACGTACACATCAACGACTGTGGGAGGGGCTGCAACATAAATAAGAATACAAGTAGTCCCTCGCCAATATCATCATATTCTGCAGCACCCGTTCGTCGATTCAGTGTTTGTTTTCGGTGGCGATCGCATTTCTGGCAATGCTAAAGTTCGCCAGTGCTATTAGTTGACGATGTGTACAAGCTTTTCCAATTATGTCGGCCAAGTGCTGTGCGCCTCGTGCCTCGTTAGAGAGCTTCAGAAAGCTTCAACGTTTTCGAAATGGCATTTTTCAGCCGTCTGTTTTTATTCAAGTTTTTAGCCAATCACATATCCTTACTTATGTCCAGAAACATTTCCATAAAAAGAGAAGAATGTTGGAGGTGTAGATTAAGATCTAATACGCGTAAAGTCATTTCCACGTGGAAGAGCAGGGACTACATCCATAGTTTTTCGGATAACTGTAATCCACTGTTGGAATTGATGAACGCTCTTAAGAAAGCGCAAACTTACTCGTAGGCCAAAAGTTGGCTACTTCCACGAGCAAGAATCGATTCATTTTATCCGAAAATTTTGTTACAGCAAAGCAAAAATAAACGTGTTTGGGAGACTTGCTCGTCCTGGATTAACGGAAAAGTCACAATGTTCCTGGAGGCGTTCACGGATCTAGCCACAATTCAAATGTGAATTTATCTAAGGGTGCATTTTCCAGGGGTCCACACGCAATATTAATAAAATGTAAAAATGAATGAAATAAATGAATATTAGTGAAAACTTACGCATGGACAAATTTTACCGTGTTTTTTGTAGGCTATTTTTGTCCGACTAATAATTATCCACTTCTTACACAACCTAACTCCAGTAGGTGTTGTTCACTGCATGCCACCAGAAACCAAGGAGTTCTGGCATTCCCCATCTATGGTTTCCGGATAAACTCCGGATTATATCGAAGTGATCTGTGCACTTAGGAAGCCACAATTGGATTCTGGATAAACTCTTACTGAATTTCGTGTGAGCTCTGATTTTTGAATAGGCAGTTTGGTCTCGGTTAGGCTTCGAATAAATTCTTTATAAGTGCGAAAGTATCCGATTCAACTCCGAGCAAGTTCCACTTACATATTTTTAGGCCCGTTCCTCACATTTTATCCTGGAATGGGTGGAACAGCGGTTGGGGAATCACAAGGAAAAGTGCGTAGACCTATAAATGTTAACGGCCGCGTTGGATAAAGTAATCCAAGGAACCGTACAACTTGAGCTGCCAAATATTTCTACTGATTACGGGTCCAGGAACTTGTAGGTTGAGGTCAGGATCTAGTGACGTCACCGAGTAATCAAATTTAGACGAGAGTGAGAATCAACGCAACTTTGCAAATAGGTTCTTTGTCGGCATGTGCTTCGACCTTGAATTTCCTGTGAATGCATCTGCTTCTATCGTTGAAGGACCCTCCTAGGCTTGAGTCTTCATTTTATAGTCCCTTCTCTCCTATTCATCTCAATCATCGATATTTACATGTCTGTACCCAATTTGATGGAGACACCATTAATTAGAATTCTTAGCCATAACAACGTTTAACGTCTGGAAGACTTGATCGAGAGTATTCAATAGGAATATGTTGACATTTCGTAGTGGAAAAAGGCTAGGGCTACTTTCTGGATTAGAAATGGTGCAAGTTCCTAGAATATGTATTATTTTACGTGACAGAACTAAAGATGGGTATCCCTGCAATTTTGTCAAATGTTCGCACTGGTACAAGACAACATCATTAAAAGAGAGCCATAACGATCTATTCTATCATTCTAATCCGTTTGTTTTGATTAATGAATCGAGAATCGATTCGAATATTTGAATTTGTGAAAAAAAGGGTAGTACCTGCAGGCCTTTTTGCCTTTTCTCCAGGGCGGTACTGTTCCCTTTCCTGAATATTTGGATTTTAACTTGTGCAAATGTTATTCGAATGTTCGAGTCAAATGTTCTGGTGTACCTAATATTCCAATGTTATTACTTACAAGTATATGAAGTAGTAATTGCGTATAATCTCGTACGTCAGAGAGGGCCGATGGAGTGACTTTGTCTGCAATTACGACAGCACTGGTTTCATCGATGGGAGGACATCGTAGGATGCGTCTGGAAGGAACTTTTACAAAGTGGCAGTAGGAGGACATTAAAGTGGAAGAAATCAAACCGAATACACACCAAAACTTGCAGAAAAAAGTATAAAAATTAAATTAGTTGGCCGACGAGACAACTGCAGACAAAGTCACTCCATCGGCTCTCTCTGTGCT
>KN729113.1:0-10524 GCA_000816745.1 Ancylostoma duodenale
TAGCAGTGGCTGTGCACCACAACATGTTTTCTTTAGCTAATGATTCATTGATCTTCTTTGGAAGAAATTTTTTGTTATCTAGCCTAAATCCACACCCCCTGTCTAGATCCCAGACATGAACCTCGCCCCAGTCTTTTTCAAAGTCCCCGTTGAAAGGTGGGACCCCCTTTTCTCCAATATTCACATCCACCCGAGCGAAGGTCACGATACCTGTATTACTCTGACAGCCAGTGGTTATCCACCATTTTGGCCAAGGGTAAGGAATCTTTCACTAACATAGAAAATCCCCTAACACTTCAGCATTCATTCGCTGAGTATTGACAGTGCAGTTGGAGTCGTCGCGCCAAATAACCCCCCCCCCCCCATTTTCATAACATTATGAGTCAATATTCTATATATAGTGAGATCACTCCTTTAGACCACAATTACAATAGTCTAGGAACTTCCTAGAGTCTAGAGTTCTCCTAGAATCTGGGAATCTCTTTCGACAGTCTCTTCGTTCTACTAGGGATCAATTGAAACACAAAAAGGTAGCAGAATTCCTGTCCGATGACGTAGTAACCGTGTAAGTCTGAATAGGAAATGAATACCTGTATGCCCAAATCCAACCCATCTGGTCTGCCGCGCCGCATCACCGCGCCGCGCGGTAAACCAGCACTCTGGTTGCCGCGTTGATGTTTTCCTCCTTGTATCTGGCACTTCCGCTGACCCGAACATTTCGGTTGAAAACAAATAAAAAAGAAAAACTATGGAAATATGAACAAAATACCTATGCTGGTTATTCATGTACCGTGGCGCGTAGGTGGTGCGGCGCGGCATACCAGAGGGCGGTATTGGGTGATGCAAAAGTGATTGAACAGTGATTGTGCAGTGTTGTACCGCAGCTACATTCTACATGAATTTTATTCCTAGCATTGAAGTTTTCCAGCTTCAGAATTTCAAAACAGCTCGAAGTTTGTTGTTTACGCTTGAGCTCCTCTTGTTTGGAGGGATGTGGAGTGTTGTACCTAAAAATGGGATGCAGCCGATCTGTGATTGGTCAGTAGCATGAATAAGCCAATCGCAGTGCTTGCTCGCACCATCCTTTAGGGATGGGTATAACGGCGTTCCACACCAGTTCAAATGTAAAGAACAAATATCTGCTGCAGCAGAATGCTTTCGTAGGAGCGTTATAGGCGATTATTCTCACTCGTTAAGGACGAGTTTTCAGGAATTTGTCAAGTAGACGGCAGCAAGGACAGGACTCTAAACACCCATGAAGCCTGTTTAATTTGCTCCATAGGCATTTTTCACGCTTATTGCGCGTATTCTGCCACACAACCGTGGTCAACACGTCAATGAACGTCATAATCACTGAATGGATTCATAATAGAGCGTTATGTGTAAGTACAATAATGTAGAAGGTGTGTAAGTGCACGCTTTCACTGCCCACACATCTGATGCTCTCAAGGGAGATACGTAAGACCACAGCAATCTTCTGTTATCCCTGAAAAAAGCTACATTGTGCAAACTAATCATCTTTGGTGCACACCAAATGGCTTTCCACAAAAGAAAGAATACAAAGGAATTTCTGCAGAACAACGACACGCAAACAGGCAAAACTCGTCTGGAAATGGCGCAAGAATTTTCTGTTAATTTTTCGCGACTGCTTGTAAGGGCAATGAGTTGTGCTGGTGCATAGGCACCACTCACCACCAATTGCTAGAAAAACAGAATTTATTTCTCGCTCCTTTTCCTTCAAAACTTCTCTCCTGGAAAATTAACAAGAGCTCTTAAAATTCGCAGAACCTGCTTGTATTTCGCATTTCGTGCAGATTCGATTCTCCACGAAACTGCACTTTTCTGAAAAGATTCTCGCATTTTTCCGATGAGGTTCTTCCATATTTCCCTTGGCTTTCAGCAAAAATTCCCGAAACTGTTTTTACTCGACTTTTTTTTACCTAAGGACAGTTCGAACGCCTTTTTCAGGTCTTGGTATCCCTAAATTTAAGCCTGAACCCCTTTCCAGATTCATAAATCAGTCCATACGCTTAGTATACTATAATATATACTGTTACAGGCAGAGCCCAGGAACTTACGAGGTTAAAAAATCGATAAGAAGAGAACGAATCAAAGCATTCTTACTTTTGGCTCACTTTTACTTTACTCTACCGAAAATTGAAGTCAAAGGCCTCCCTTCCCTTTTTCCTCTTGTACTTACTTATTTTGAAGCAGGAATTTTTGTTTTTCTTCTATTTTTTTTTGTTATTCTTCTCAGCTTTATTTGAACATAAATTTCTGAATTAAAATGTTGTCCTCAAAACCATCCAAATGAATAACCAAATGGGTATTGAACCTGTGTAGAATCTTAGCCCTAGAGCACTCAAAACCGAAACCAGCTTTTTCTTTGAGTTCCTTATTGTATTCCATGCTTTCCTCCAGAACTCGAATTTTTGAGAGATTCACGTTCTATCCCCCAAATAGACGCCCAAAGCATGGCCGACAAAGTCGGATAATCTTCCTGAAACTTCTTACATGATGATGTCAATCTTGAATCAAAAGAGCTATCGTCACGCTGACGTCGTTTCGAGATTCTTCTCAAAAATTAATTTTTCTGATAGTTTGCAGAAATGAATGAGTTGGAATGATATTGCTGCTCGTGCTGCTTCACCTTGTCGATCGTTCTCTGCCGTCATCATCACATCATCGCCTTTTCCACAGTTCAATATACGCCGAGACAGTAGGCAATCATATACAGTATCTCATGTACACTGAAGACAACCAGGTATTTCTTCCTTCGGTAACTTAGGAAGGAAAACGTCAAAAAACATCAGATCTTCTTCTTTCTCAGGAGGCTGTAGCCAGCGCGCGTCGGCAGTTGATGTTCTTCTTGGATCCTTGCCAAGATCCAACTGGGAATGGGTCGTTCTACGCATCCATGAACGAAATCAGAAATGACTTGATCCGATGCAATGATGACGAAATCCTAAGCAAGGCTGGAGATGGCTACGTTGAAAGACACTGCAGGAGTGAGGAGTGGGTTTTGAGACAGAAGAAATTTTTGGAAATTTCCAAAATGCACTTAAAAGGAAGTCGTTCCAGAGAATCATCTCCCGGTCGTTCCTTGCATCTGCGCCGGCTTTCTTATACTGAAGAACATTGCTCATGCACGGTGCGCTGCCCTGATGGCATAGAGTTTTTTCGATTCGCTGGATGTCGGTGCCCTTATGAAGAATTTGTTCTTCCAGGTTTGTTATAGGGCTTGCGAAAGCTCGTTTTAATACTTCATGTGTTTCTCTGCTTAACACTACTTCCACCGTTGCCCGAATTTTCGCATTTGGTCCAAGCTAACCTATTTAATGCCCATTTAGCAATATCTTTCCTTTCTGGTAAAAATTCGTCACTCAGAATTCGTTCCCTCGAGCCAAACTCTCTAGAAATTCTGGACATTAAAAACATTGTGGAGGAAGCTTCTTGAGCTATGCCACGCAGGCCAAAAGTTCTTCAACTATTAGTGTCGCGAAGCGTTCGCTCCATTCCACAAGGAGGTCGGGGCACCGTACTCATGATCGCGCCGAAAGTGGCTGTGATCTGAATTTGAGCACATCCGCCTTATCGGCTATCGATGGGTTTGGCCTTTGGGTAGCTCTTTTCTCAACCTGTTTTTCCTTCTCATCAAATTTTTATTGCATTGTTTCTATTTCTCTCTTTTTGCTCTATTGCATCTTTCTCTTCCTTTAGTTTTGCATGTCTGCTAGCTGTGCCTCCTACTTCAGATGATAATTCAGGCTACCTCAAGCTCTAGTACATCCTAGGTTGATAACTGGTCAACGTTCCCATCTAAGCTTGTTTTAACCGTTCACTTAAAATACCGCACCTGATGTTATACATTGCTTTAACAAACCACTTTTTGGTCTCGTCTCATTTCAATTCCGTCGCTGGTCTTTCCAGCCATTCCCTATAATTGACTTTACTTTTTGCTCTGTGTTTTTTTTTGGGCACGTACGGTACTGGGTAGTCAACAGGCCCATTGACCCTCCAATCCGCGAAAATTATGTTGTAATGTAAGTTGAGAGATGCTTATGTTCCATTTAAAGCGCATGATGTCACGAACATTGAAAATGCAAAACTAACTTTTGTTTAAATTCCTACCTGAGCAGGCCTCGTATGTGTTTGTTATGATACCCTAGTATAGTACAGTAATCGCCGTTACCATGACAATAAAATCGAGTCTTTTACCGCTTGTATTTATGTACATATCTGCTCGAGAATGCACTGTAGATGAACTTCCTTGTTTTGCAACCTTATTGTCCGGCATATTAACCACTCTGCAAGGTGCTCTCAGGTTTGCAAGCATTTAATCCTGCAAGCGCAGGTCTCGACATTTTGAACAAATTCCAGGAATAATCACTGTTCTTAGATAACTTCCTAGAGCACATATCAGTTAGAAACGTGGTGCCAAAATCATAATTAATACAAGAAACGGTAGCTATAAATTAGTTTTTCGCAAAAGTAATGTAAGAATTTTAAGGCATGAACTCCGAACTAATTGGTTTATGTTTTCGCACTATGTATAAATGATTTTATTTTTTTTTCGGGAATTTTTTTCTTTATTGGTTAATTGCGTTGTATTGAAGGCAGTAATTGTCCGTCACCAGAGTACAAATGAATGAAAGTTCAAGAGGTTAATGCATCATGTGAACATCATGCCACTCTCCCCAGAAATTATTGCGAGCTTTTGCAAAGGTCTCTATGGGGAAGAAAAAACGAAAGATAATGATAATGCTAATCCTAATGATAATATCGAGTTGCTGATTGGGTGAAAACACTTCCCAATATGGATACTTTCAGGGAGAAAATGAGTCGGTTTTTTTTTCTGAGAGTGGTCCAACAAAAATTTCAAAACTTCTTCTAAAGCCGCTAAAAATCTTGTGCTACCTTTAACGCCTTCTTTTTTTTACTAATTTTGAGCAATCACTACACACTCTAAATTTGGAAAAATATTAAATACAAAATTGGTTTTGATAAACTTTTCCTCGAAACTCCGGCCGTCAGACACCTAAAGTGGCGGGAACCACGTTTTGCAACTTGTCAGCTACCCTCCCTCCCCCCTCCCCCTCCACTCCTCCGCCTGCGACTGCCCTGCTAGTGATGGTATCTTTGTTTTAAACGTTAAAAAATAGCAGCATCCTTTGTTTTCTGCAATTTCAGTTAGTTGGTTCACTCCTTTTTCGAAGCAGCGTCAGTACGCAATGGTGGTAGGTGGATGGGGGGGGGGGGGGGAGGGGGGAGCGAACAATCACCTACCAGCAGAGCCATCTATCCGGTAGTGCAATACAATAGTTAAACCATTACCAGACCAGGTCCCTAGTCTTACCATTTACCCTGATTAACTTTGAATGACATGGAAATTGCTCTTCGTAGGTCCCTATATCGCAAGTAAGCCACTTCTTCTTTGGGAGGACCGAGCTGGCGCGAGCGATCCTTCCATTTTTCCTACAGATTTCCCACTGATCAACACAAACTCCTCAAACATGCATAGAGTTGTTCATATTTCAGACGCCGGATGCTTGGACCCGGACTGTATATGGAAGCCTGACGACAGTAGCCGATGGACAATCACAAACAACACGGGTAGGTTTCCAAAACATTGTGAGTCGCTCAGGATATTTCACGCGCCGTCTTCATTCCATATATCGTGACGTCAGGGGTTCAAACACTAATGTACATAGCAGTCCAGTCCACCAGGGATGAGCGGAATTCCGGTTTTGGAAGTTCTGAAGTTCCTGAATTCTAGCGCTATGCGAGCATCTGACTTCTAGATTTCTTGAAGATCGGCAGTAACTAAGTAACGCCAACTTGTATATGTTGTTTTTATCTATCCAAATTTTGCCACATTTCGGAATTCATAGGACTTCCTACTTCCGATTTTTTAACGCGGTACTTCCGCTCACCCCTGCAGCCCACATGTTGAATTAATGAAAATGGTGGTAGCACAAAGTTGTTTATTTATTTTATGAACACAAATGCTGCAGTTGCATTTGATTCGTTTTTTTTTATTTTCATAGTTTTCCGTCACTATTAGGCGACAACCTCATGACTCATGACGAAGGCCTCTTTCTCATTCAACACCGCAAGTAAAAGTACATCCTTTTTCCAAGAACCGTGAAATAAATTAAAATTTACATTTAATGATTGGTTCTCAAGACGGAGAGAGACCGGAGCGTGAGGATACAGTTGGGTATTTATTTTGGTTTATGTGAGAGAATGTCGAAATGCTGATCTTCTACATTTTGTACAGTAGGGTGAGGTATTAGGAACGGTAGTAGAGCTATGATCCATATGTGAAAACGTTTTAGAAGCGTACGGATGTTTAATTATTGCAGGATCTCATGCTGCCTTCGCCTCAATCACGCTACCTCCTGGGAGCCATTCCGCATCTTTGTATAGTCCATACTACCAACAGATTTCTATTCAGGTATGAGGGAACTATTTCAAAACTTTCTGAACTGGCAAGTTCAGGAGAATTTCGGGAATCACAGAGTTTTACGTTAGAACAGCTGAGGTGGGATTATAATGTGGAATAAATCAAAACTGGAGAAGAAACTGCTTTGGAGGCAGAAAAAATTGTTCTTTTCCTTCGTTCTTTAACAGAAATTCCAGCAGTCTGCAACTCAAATTAACAATTTTACTGGGTTACTCTAAAGTCTCCCTTAAGGGCAGTGTCCTATCTAGCTTTCATTTTCGGGATTTTCCATTAAAAAAAAACATCCACAGGAGATACTGGTCACAAAGGTGCACATGATTCCTTACAAAAATTGCAAGAGAAATCCGTTTTGAGACCACTTTCGTTGGAGAATTCGGGGTGCTCGTTGCTACAACTGTCACAAGGCTGTGCAGCCTGTCATATCGATCGTTGGTAGTTTCACCCCGTGGAAGACTACTTTACGGGTAAATTCTCCCAAATTCTCCGCTAAATGGGCCGAACACGTGGTTTTCCGCAAATTTGCCTCGAATCATTCATACTGTTGGTATACTGTGACCAGTCCCTCCTAGATATTCTTTTCATATAGAAACCTTAAGATCGATTCTGAGGTGGGACACCTTTTCTGAGGAACAACAATCCAAGAGTTATGGTTTGTTTTCAGTGCGTTCTAGAATTCGCCTATCGACTGAACAGCGCTCCTCACTCCTCGATAGTCGTTACTACAGAATTTCTGCCATCAAATGGTGAGCACACAAACTCTGCATTGCCCTTCTCTGCATATTTTTTTCGGTTCAAAAACATCTTAAGATTTGACTGTGGCTCGACTGCTGTTTTTTAAGCATTTTTTCAAAATTAAACCCCCTTTTTAACGTGTTTATGGCTTGCTTAGACCTTCATTCTTTCTTTTTTGTTGTAAATTTCCATTACATTTATGTTCATATTACAGAACACACCTGGAAAACAGTTCGTTCGAAGACGTTTCGGGAAGAAAAGGACTACTACACCAAGTAAGGAAGGCTCCGTACACAGATAGATAGTGACTTATAAATTAGTAGTACAAATTTTTCAGAAGACCTCGTCTCGGGCGATTCGAGGCGGGCCATTTCACTCAGCCGGTTCGTCTGAGGATTGAATGTCGTTCGGAATGGGGTGGTGGACCACTGATGGTGGACAACTCCACGATGACCGAGTGTCAGCTGGGGAAGATTGTATGGGATGAAGAGTGTACAGGTGTGCCAGCTTGAGTCACTTTTTGAAAACTTTAAAATATTACCATCATGGATTTTTATTTTTGCACGATTTTTCCGTGACTTCATTAACAATTATATTCCTTAAGAATTGCCTCAGACATTACCTTCGTATTTTATGGCCATCAGCGACAAAGAAGTGGTAACTCATTCCACCTTTTATTCAATAATTCCCGTAGAAGATTTTCTCGATCCCTTTTTCCTAATCCTCATTAAAGCGAAAATATCATGGACATTTCTGATTAATACCCCTCGAAGTCGTGGGATTTCTCTTTGGTCGTCCCCCATACCTCTTTCTTATTTTTCCCAGGACAATGAAAAAAAAAAAGTGAATTCGGTGAAACCGCAGAAAATAACGAACCAATTCTACCATTGGTAAGAAAAATTAATAAAAACTCCCTTCTGCAGCTGGAAGCGCTCCACTCTCGACATGTGAACTGGACTCGAAGCTCTGTGATGTTCCTGGGCACATCCGGTGTGTTGATGACGTGCTGTGTGATATTAACCGCGACTGCCCGAACGGGAGCGATGAAGATAATTGTGGTATGGTCACATATATTCTTACAAAAATAACCAATAGATACCAGTCGAAAAAATGTTGCTCAGTTAAAGTTAGTGCAAAAAAAAACTGGTGTCTCCGACATTTTGTGGAGCCGAAAGGTTGGAATCTCGAGGACAAGATTATAAACAGTGGCAAACAGCCAGACATCAATTTTGAACAGTAGTTAATAAGGTATTAATAATAAGCTAGAATGGAACAACGATGAAATAGGATGATTAGAAGGTTCAACAGCTATGAATTAAGTTAATAAGGAGGCACACATGTAATTTGCTTAATGACTCTAATTTGTTTATACACATTGGCATTTCATACAATCATTTTGATGGTCACTGGCATCCAACCGCAATAGCTTTGAAAGTTGGGATTTCGGACGGTCGATAGAATATCTGAAGACTTTTTTAAAAATCTTCTCCTTCGCGTAGGCACTGCTTTTTTCAACACACCAAAATGTCACAAGAAAGAAAATCTGTTGGCCGGAAAAGTGAGAAATGTGGTGGATGAGGTAGGGTTACCCAGCTTGAGCACATTTTGTAAATTGTCCATTCTTACATAGTCCATTTTGGCCACCAAATCTTGGGCGAATTCCTCAAACAGAAGCATTCCCACAGGCAGAATGGTCGTGAGAATAAGTTCCTGGTGCTCCGTCGTTTCTGCTACAACGAAATTAATGCGCTTTCATTACGTTGGTAGAGGGATCTTTAGAAATTTTCTGTACAAACAGGTCATGTGTTGGTGATTTTACTAGAAGTAGAAGTTAGTGATCTACTGAAACCTTCAGGAAGACAATGTGAACATGCAAATTTTCAAGGAAATTTTAAGGAAAAGGTTTTGCAAGCAATCGAAACGATTCTGAGCTTCCAAACAGAATCGCTGTGATGGATTGTATTTTCTAGTCCTATTTTTCATTAAGGTGAGCAACCAACAGGCTCAAGATGTGATTTCAACAATGAAAGGGCCTTCTGCGATGGCTGGACGATGCTAACTGTGGAGCAAGGCAAACCAACACCTGGGCATCTTCTTCAGGTGAAGCGACCGCTGAAGAATGCAGGTCCAATCCACGAATCGAGGCCAGGAGGAGGTTTGTTGGATAGCGTTCCTATGCAAATCCTGCTGGCTGTTGTATCCATGCTCTTTCTCGGATGTTAAACACATCAATAACTGTAACCACACAATTCAGGTCCCTTTTTGCTCTACTCATCCGAGCTGAATAGGAATCAATCTTTATCCACACGCGACACCTTCTTCACTTCACCGTTTTACCCACCAATATTCAATGACGATGAGAAATGCAAGGTAGTTCTTTGGAATCTTTCTTTCCTTCCGTAGCCAAGGAACCACCAGCATTTCAGCTGAGGTTCTATATCGTACGGGCTGGAGTTGACGTCGAATGGTCAATGTCTGTGATTCATCCCTTATGGGTTAAAGGAGCCACAGCGTTGAAGATATCAATGGAAGAGGAGGGGAAAAGGTGATAACTCTGAGAATAGCTGGCCAAATAATATCCTGCATAAATTTTCTCAAGAATGTCCTCTTAACCTTTCGTGTTGTCTATTGCCAGTGATGACGTCTAATCCAGGGGACATTTCCAGGCTAGAACGGGCATGGCACCGGATATCCATGAGTATTGGTCCACAGGTTAGTGAGATGCCAGAATTGGCCTGAGTCTAGCAGTTAAGCATCAAAAATTTTCATTATACTACATTTTGTTCGCTGCTACATATTTCCTACACACATATATCCTTGAACGAGGACTTTCCTTATTTTAAAATAAAGTGCAGGCAAAATTATTTAATTTTAACATGTGAAATGTAATAAGTTTTATTTCTAATGGAATTTGTCTTGACTTCAATCTTATATGGTAGCCCGTATTTCTTTATTGAAGTAATAATGACTGACGTCAATTACAGTGTCAATTCTAGTCCCTAGTACAATTTTTTATTTTTCAAAGAATGAAAACTGGTGAAAAGTGATATTTATAGAAACTAAAACTCTGCATCACTTTTCAGGAATTTCCTTGACCTTTGCCTCATAAACAGAATCCACCTTGACCAATAATACATAGTAATTTGAATGAATTTACATCCACTTCATTTTACAACCACCTTTACATCCACTACTTTTATTTATTTATTTATTTATTTATTTATTGGTACATCATGATAGATCACATTGTATCTACTCGCAAAGAATGTAGGTAATATGTGTCCGTCTTTTCTCCATTTATCACCTCCTGTTTTATTTGAAAGCAA
>KN729114.1:0-17620 GCA_000816745.1 Ancylostoma duodenale
TTCAGTTTTTTTCTTTACTGTTCTTTTATTTCATCTTTAGAAGCAAAAAAAGGCCATTAACCTAGCAGATCTCATAGCTTAGACTGGCTTGTCCTCCTAAAATCTCTTATCTCTTGCTTCTTTCTTTCCCGCGTGATATTCAGTTATTCCCAATTCAAAACTCGGCAGACTGCCAGTGATACCTTGGATCGATTCAAATCAACACGCAGTTCTCGTAAAAAGGGTACATACATTCTGAACCGCTTGCAGCGTCGCGAAGATCCGTACGGCTCAACCAACAGGACCATTTGTACATTTCCGCGCTCCAATCAACGCAGCCCTTCTTGCCAAGTGGAACTCAGCTGTTCAACGATTCCCAATTGTGGAACTCAGCTGTTCAACGATTCCCAATTTTCCTTGTGTTCTGTGTTTTTCTCCATAGTTTTTCGTGTGCTCATAGTTAGGTGTGGAATTCCATTTCTAAAGGAAATGAATTATTTTTTGACTCAGATGGCTGCAAGGAAGGGTAAATCTACCGACAAGGTGAAGGCATTAGAGGATTGTCTTTCGGAATTGTCTATTGCTGACGAAGGCGTTGTACGAGGAGCGTTGTCGGCTGGTCAGGATCTTGGCAATTTTTCTGGTTAGTTTGCTTACTGCGATACAGTGGAAATGTCTTCGACTTCAAGCCTACTGTTCCTTTTACATTCGTTTTTTTTTTCTTCATTTAAGCAGATATAGTGCGTTGCGCATCTAGAACATCACCAGTAGGGGCCAGCTTTTTGTACAGAGCTCCTAACTAAGAGTTCTTCCATTATAGCCATCAGTTATTTAGCTGAACAGAAACATCACTACCGATTTTCTTTCCGGTTTCCTATGCTTTCATTGTGCTGAAACTGTACAGAAAATTAAATTTTTTTCGTAAGGCAAACTACATTTTCATTACTTAACAATCGACCGTTCAAGTTTGTACTAAGTTTGTACTAGTACTACCAAACTCACACAGCTGTAGTTTTTTTCTGGATTCGACATTGAACAACACTATAAAGTCAATATCTTCTCAAGCTTCTAAACTAGCTTCTCACTTATCTTAAAGGCAGCACTCACAGAAATCTGTGTCGCAGATATCGCTGTATTTTGAGTTACTTCAGAAGTGAAAATTTCCGTGAGTGCTGCTTCAAAACATGGCTAAAGACTGATTGTTCACCTTTTCGTCGTGACAAGTCTCAGGAACTCTTTTGCGAATTGAAGTGTACACTGGCGTTAATCATATCACAATCTAGGTGCTAGGTTCACGTAATAATGCCTTCTTTGATCAGTCCGTTCAGTCTTCTTTTTTATCCTCTTGAAAGATGTTAGCAGAATCACCATTGTATAAACAGGAATGCCAAGCTCCATCAAGCATCTTTTCTGCAGACCGCCTAAGCTAGATTCCAAGTGAATTTGTTACTGATAAATTCCAAATTGCTGCAACTGAAGAGAATCAGATGTTCTCATTGATCGCGCCTGTAATATCCCAAGACAATACAGGTATTGTCCCTTTCCACCCATGTTTTGCCGAGAATGCTGCTCGTATTGAAACATATACTAGCATTGCAAGAACATCTTGATTTCAACATCAGCTTCAAAGATGATCTCATGTATGTGAGGTAAAATGGCTCCGAAGTTACCCTTTTCCCAGCTTGGTTACATTTTTTTTGCTTAATTTAATCAGGCCTAATGGCATAGTAGATTCGTTCTGTGTTTTGGACAAGTAGGTAAGTGTTGAAATGTTGCAGCCCGAGTGAAGGAGGAACTGACGGAGGCCCACAGGATCGCTGTTCGAGAATGTATCCAAAATGCTGATAAATTGACTGATCTACACAATCAGATCATTGCTTGTGACCAAGTGTTCGAGGTACGTTCTAACAGTGGTTTGTTTACATTCGCTTCCAATTTTGAACTCACCTTCAAATTCTCATGATTCCATTCGTTGTGTGTTCAGTTCAAAAACTATGATAATTTCATGTCACTGATTATTTTCTTCCATCGTCGTTTTCCAGCACCCAAGTAATTTCGTGATTCCACGTTTATAAACCTGCAACATTTACTGCTAGGAACTGAACCAAGTGTCTCTCGAAATTTTCGTTCGAATCGAATTTTTCCCCTGGAGGAGCTTTACAAGAACCAAGTCCAGTGATTATGGTCTCGGATGAAATTAAACAGATGGTGGGGGCAGTACCACAGCACATTCAAGCCCTAACAACTTAATGAGTTACCAAGCTCATGTAGTCTCTGGCGCTGCCATCATTAAACCACCAATCTTTATTGGAAGTTCATACAGCATAGGTATGATGAGCTACCACACTGAATTGTGACTGGATTTGTCTCTGCTTATCTGTTTCTACTTATTATTTCTAACATATTTAGCGGCACCTATATGCAACATTATTTTTAGCGACTCGAGAAGATGTTGCTCGGATTCCAAGATGATTTGGGAACCATCAGCGAAGACATGAAAAGGTTACAAGATCAGTCTGTTTCGATAAATCAGGTGAGTAGTTCCAAGTTGTCTTGATGCTACATTTCACCCGAAAAACGCTTTTAACCAGACATTTCTCTCTTTCTGTTCTTGCTGTTGTTTGTCTTTCACTTGGGAATCATCTCTGTTTCATGCGTTTGGATGCATTTACTCCGTCCTTCTCTTGTATAAAACTTTATGGGATTACCTCGTAATTGGCCTGGGTCAGGAGTAGTGAATTCACCATGCCTTCTATTCCTTCTTCTACGGTTACCGCATTAAGGAACTGGAAAACCGACAGAAGGTGCGTGGAGAACTCAGCCAGTTCGTCGATGACATCATTGTCCCGCAAAACATGATAAAGTGTGTTTTTCTCATCTTTTACTTCTGCTAATGTCTCACCCAGGATCAAGTAATGCTGTTCAGGGTTATTATGGAAACTGATGTCAGCGACAGAACCTTCTTGGAGCAGTTGCACGAACTTCAACATAAAATTAACTTTGTTAGAGCCCAGGAGTTCAAGGATGCTCGTGCTGTTTACGACGTGATGGGAGTATTGGAGAGTCTCAAGTTCAAGGTATGTCTGGAACATTCTGCTCAAATTCCTTAGTGGTATTTCTACATTGCAGGCCATTGAAAAGATACGAGAATGGGTCCTAACGAAGATTTACATGTTTCGGAAGCCCCTGTCGAACTATCAAGTACCTCAACATCAACTGTTGAAATACCGGTTCTTCTACGAGTTTCTTTCGGCAAACGAAAGCAACATCGCCCAAGAGGTTGTTCTGCTTTGTTTACTTCAGAATTTCATGTTGTATTTTATGAATACATTCTCCAGATCATTAAATTTCATTTATTTTGGTTCTAGGTGCAAGAGGAATATGTTGATACGATCAGCAAGATGTTCTTCTCTTACTTCAAAGCTTATATATCACGCCTTTTCAAACTTATGGTAGGTAACCTTGTTTGTTCTATGACCGACTTCAACAAAACCTAAAAGAAGTTTTCGCACTATTTTACTGGCCTTCAGATGTCCGATGCCGCTTCCAAGGATGATCTACTTGGAGTCGAAGATTCTGTGAAATCGAGTGGGCTCACTGGATTGTTTACAGGAAAACCGCATGTGAGCGACTTTAACTACACTTGCTTACTTTGCTTATAATATAATTTACATTTATTCGATCAACTCCAATAACTGAGTATGCTAGCGTATATGTTGTTTCTGCAATAGCTTTGAATTTTTAATGTCATTCATGGACTCGTAATCGAAGCTTTTTTGGAGCGAATTCCCCAACTGTTGCGCACCTCGCATTCGAATTCTTTCGTCGGTTGTTCGTTTTTGATCCAGTAGGTAGTCAATATGTTATCTTGTGTGCTTTGAAAATCATATTTGGATATTTCGGCAAGTCCTCATAGCATATTTTAAATGTAGACCCATATTGTCGTGTATCTTTCGAATGACATTTACACCGATTCCGAACACTTGTTATAAGAGTTCAGCTAAGCGGCAAACGAATTTGGACCCTGCACTGACGAGCGATATACTATGAGCGGGATTGCACGGTTTTGAGAACAATATTGATAAGATTATTTTCAGCACCGAAATCGGGCAACGGTTTTCTCGCTGGGCTCAAGACAGCAGATATTAACTCATGACTTCTTAAACCCACTTATTGTTCCCCATGCTGCTCAGGAATCCAACCAAAAGGTTAGTCGAGGTTGCTTCTCTTATTGTTCTCGATTTCTTGGCTGTTTATATTCTAGTAATTTTACAAACTATGTTTTCTTTTCGGTTATATAACCCACTCATGCTTATTTTGTTGCAGTTCCAATTTGAAGCACTGTTCCGATCAATTCACCTGGCTTTTGTTGACCACTGCAGCCACGAGTTTCTATTTCTCACAGATTTCTTCATGGTATCAGGACAGACTGCCATAGATTTGCATGCAAAGGTATGGTTGAATGTACTACATATAGTTGTTATCCTCAAAAAATACTACTGCATAGATTACATATAGTTTTCATCCTCTATATTTTACCGTACACTTTTAAGGTGATGGGTAGGGCTATTGCCCATCTTATTCGAGCTTTTGACGAGAAAATCGCCACCAATTTCGATTGTATTAGCCTACATTTATGTATTTGCTTGTGCGATAAATTCCATCGACTACTCACTGAACGAGAGACACCATCGATGAGCGGGTACGTTTGTTGGTTTCTCGGTTGTTAAAACTGTTCTTTAAAGGCTTTCAAGACTCCCTTTCTGCTATGGCAGGGCTAGTCAGTGTTGGTTACCAATTTAAGTAAGGAGTAGTTGAAGAGTTGAGTGCATGAAATTCCTTCTGATGCCCGCTTCCTGTCTCCCGCAATTCTTTGTTTATAGCGACACCCACCCCAGTTTTCATGTTTGAGATCGGCACCCACCACTACTTTCTGATTTTGTGTTTCTACGTAAGATCGTATAGATACTGTTGCGGCAGATCGTAGGACTCATATCCAGTGGTAAGCTGTGGTGGGCGCTTGTGCAGATGATCGATCCTGCGTTGTCCGGTGCTTTATGACCGCAGTGCATGCCCTGCGCGTGGTGGTGACTGGTTAATCTGTCCAGGTCAGTCATCGTTCCTTGTGTTCCACTACTATCTGTATTACGCACAATGTATTTATATCTCAGCAGTCATTTCAACTCGAAGAGAAAAATTTCCACGGTGCTGCCCTTCAACTTATCAGCTCCTGAAAACCACCTATCATTTCCCTATCTTTCGCTACAGCTCGATAGACAACACAAAAATAGGAGATACTGAATCAGCGTTGGTATCCTACCTACTCTGGTACATTAGTACCAGAGGAGTTTGGAAGAAAATACTGAATCATCTTTCCAAATCCTTCTGGTACTAATGTAGCGACATGGGAGGGATGAATGGTACGCTAGGTAAGGTACAGAGATCGAATAAGCGATCGGGTGAGCAACAGCGCGCTGACACTGCGCTACCCGCGCCCCGTCCATGAAGTCACAAAAGCAACAATTTCAAGTTATGTATGCATGGACATTACGTCTTGATGAATAAATGGCATTATTTTCAGGTATTGGGAAACAATCTCGAACCAGTTGTGGACTAGATTGGCTCAAGTAATGCAAATGCACAACGACAGCGTAAAAGCACTGGATGTAAAGCGGATGCAAACACCAATCGACACTAGACCACATTATGTAAGTACACAGAAAGTATGCTTCTGGCAGTAATATTACTTTGCTTTCAGATAGTTAGACGATATGCGGAATTGACCTGTGCGTTCCTTGTGGTTACAGAATCAAGTGGAAGAGAGGTGGGATCCCTGCGATTTGATACCTCTTACATTCTTTTCCATTTCTCTTGAAGTTTCATGTTCGATTGTGAATTTTGTTAGGTTGGACAGAAAATGGAGGCTATTCTGGAGTCGTGTGAGGACGCCGTAGAGCAACTGCTCTTGCGGATGTCGGCAACACTGGCCTCTCCCCGCGATCGGCTTGTCTTTCTCATAAACAATTATGACCTGACGTTGAGCATTATTGATGTGAGTTTCAGATTTCCAATTCAACTGTACTTGGCTGACAACAAGCACACAGATTCCAGTGGTTGTGGCCCAGTCGCGCGGGCTACACCTCCTGCAACACGGCACTCTGAGAATCCACACGTTTTTCTCTTTCTTTTCTTTCTTTTTGATGACATCACCCCTCTCATTTCTTTCGATCCTGCTGCTTCCTGATCTGACTTGCTCGAAACAGGAGACGTGGCGAGTGCGCGCAGGTCTGCTCCACTGGAGTTACCCGTGTCTGTCTTGTGGTAGTTCCTATCACGGTAATACTACAGAAATACTACTGCTGAGCTGTCAGGGTGCCAGTATGGCGTCAAGGCGCGAAATTGCAGAATTCTAGTATTAAGGCTTCGGACATGGCCTTTATCGAAGTCTTTCAGGAGAGGGTTGTTCAAGACAGTAGGATCCACTCGATTATTCACGAACTTGAGCAGAAAGCCATTGGAGAATTTGTAGAGGTTTGTCATTCTATGCTTATAAATGCTATCTTAACATCCAATGTACAGATTTGTTGGATTTTTTTTTCTAAATTAAGGCCACTTTGCAACCACATTTCTCACCACTGCTTTCATTTGTGAGTGAATGCGAGCCTTTGGTACAGCAAGGGCACACACATCTACTTGTTAGGTACAATGGTAAGTGTAGTTATTTGGGGATCATAAATTTGAATACCCCGATGTATAGCTGTTTTTACAAAAAGGGACGGGGGGGGGGGGGGGGTAGTGGTGAGGCAAGCGTTGCTGTTCGTGCAATTTTCCTTCATCGTTGATATCCAACACGCACCTCTAGTTAAATCTAGTTCTGCTCTTCAGCAAAACAGATGATGATTAGGCACAGAAATTAGCTGCGATTATGCTTTCAAAAGGGTTTATGTTTTTGCTGGTCACTTTCCATAACCATTCATATTGCAGATAAACTCACTGCTGTGGTTCAGTCCTTTTCTGCAAATTGGCGCCGTTCTATCGATGCCATTAATGGAGAAGTAGTCAAGTCGTTCACAAATTTCAAGAACGGCACCAACATTTTGCAGGTAGTTGATCACCGCCAACACTTCAGCTGTTACAAGCAGTATTCATGAATTTTCGACTTTTTTTTTGAAATTTTGGCATTTTCCCATAATTTCATTCAATATTGGCATCGTAAAACATCTAAAGAGTAATGTGTACCATCTTTCATCTTTGTTTAGCATCTACTAGTCCACTGAAACATTCCCACCATGATCGTTTTTAGGCTGTCTTCACCCAGCTGGTGCAGTACGTACAACGATTCTCAAAATTGGTGTCACATGAGATTTTCCGCGACAATCCTGCGCGTAACGACATGGTCAATATTCATCATATTCTGGTAGAGCTTAAGAAATACAAGCCAGTGTATTAGGAAATACACTCCATGTGGATATCAGGTGGTATTCGTTCCATTTGTGATAACTAAACTTGTGCGAATGGATAGCAGGTTTGTGCTATTTCAACGAGCACAGAAGTATAGAATGTAAGCATTGGACCGTGAAATGTTTCAAGATGGTTGTTTTAGTTGTGAGACGCTCTGATTACGAGTAAACATCATTTTGACGCACTTATCGTATTAAGATAAACCGAGCGGCGTAACTGATTGACAAGTGCACCAAAATGATTCTATTTTTCGCGAATACTCGTGCTTTCTTTCTCTCTTATCATTGTTTGTGGTGGTATATGGGTTTGAACCACTCCCGCTTCATTTTGTGATAGTACTGTTTTTTTTTTCAATTTAATTCAAATCGTACTAGTCGTTGGAGTCTGTGGTAAAAATTGCTTGTAATTTTTAGGATGTTTACGAGTATTAGTATTTATTCACTAGTATTTGTCAAAACTGTATCAATATCTTTATTCAATGGCAATTTCTTTGAGAAAGAGTGAGATGATCAAGTCCATGCATAATAAACTGTACACTTTTGAATCTAATATCCAAAATACAAATTACTAAAAATAGGCAAACTAGCGGCACAGTTGGCGAATTCGTAGGATTCAGTTTTAGGGGGTAATTGAGGTGGTTGGGTAACCCGCTGCCTACGCGTTTACGCTACTTACACGTCGTAAAAGGAAGGGACTACGCACGAAAAGCTAACAGGAATAAAGAACTAGCTCAGAAGCTCTCATCACACACTGATAACGAAAACGCAATTTGAATGCTTAAGCTCCGATGAGGATAAAACACCTCAGAATCACTCAATGCTTCTTCAAAAAGGATACCGCTCACAAGGTAGTAGGGGATCCTCTTTGCACACAATTTCAATAGGATTTCATTGGCAGCTGGAGTTATGAACGAAGGTATTCAGGTCGTCTACCAACAAACGTAATCACTGAACACAGAACGAACCCGCAAAATACCAGACTCCAATCGGGAAAACGAGCTAACCTACATTTCTATAACGTGCTAGTGTTATCGATATCGGTTTGTATGAAGATCTTCGTGCATAGAGCAGACATGTTGGTCGGGAAGTGATAGACTAGCGTCGAGCGCGGCCATCCCACCGGAAGATCACTTGGCTGTGTATCCTTCAATGGATAACGAGATCAAATACGTTGGCAATCAAAGTTGCTATGGAATGAGCTGTACATCTTAGTTCCCAGCAAGCCATGCACACGAGCGCAATGCTTGTAAACACTTGCCCCTACTCATCCTGGTTATTTGCAAAACGTTCCATAAAGACGCATCATGAAACTCACGTTAAAAATAACTGCTCGAAATCTTTTGTTGATGCTATTCAGTGTGAAGAATTCTTGATTCATAAGATCATGAGTGTAAACGACACTCCTACATGCAGCACTTCGTGATTTAACTGCCTCAATATGAGACGGTGTAAACGTGACTACGATTTGATGCGCCTAAAAAATCGAACAATGAAACAGCAGCGTTACAAAGTTACACGAATTTCTTACCTTAATGAAAGCGTCTTCAACTGTGGACATGAGGTTTGCGTCGACATCTAATTCCGCTATGTCAACTATGCCGAAACCTCGTTGAGAAGCGTACTGCCTGAAGAATGCTCACCAGTAATAAGTGGTAAAAATCCATGTGAATAGAAGCATGGTCATATTTTATTTAGCTGTGGTAGCGGGTAATCGTTCTTCCACAGAAATACGATCACGGATTATGCGTGCGAGCAGCCCACCTCAAATTCTTACGTAACCACTTGAAATTCTTTGTTTCATCTTGACAGTCTTCGTAGTGCACGAGCAGTATATCTAAACATAGTCATTTGTGTCACTTATCGGCTACTTTCAAAGCATTTTGCTGATAAGCTGTACCAAGGTTGCATTCTCTAATCTAAACATCGAACTGCGGCACTTTAGATGGTATTTTTGCACCATTAACCGGCACCTTGCCAACTTTCACTTACATTTTCCACGGCTTGTATCAGTACTATCACGAAATGTAGAAGCAACTGATGTTGAAGCCGAGTGTAATCCAACAATTTCTGCAAAGTCCTCTTCGTATGCATATGCATCAACCGAACACAAACGACATCAATTTCCAGTTCAAACTCACGCTCTATTGGTTTTTCAAGGTTTCCTTGACGCTGAAATTTTCGTAGAGAATACAATATGTCTATCCTTTTACAAAGTTGTAGAGCTTTTATAAGGTCTTTTGCTGGACGATCACGACACTTCTTCAGTACTGCTTCCATTGGTCGAGGGTCATGTCGAAATGACTAGAATGGTGGTGATTATCAAGCTGAACATGCAAGCACATACAACTATCTGTTACCATTATCTCATGGTCAGAAATCCCAAGTTGGATGCCTACAGAATCCCAATTCTTCAAAGTACCATAAGAAGGCATATTCAGATGAGAACTGAGAAGTGTCAATGCTTCATCGCTCAGATCACGGATCCTAAATATGGCTACTTTAAAGCTGACACAGCTCTTCCTCTTGAGTCATCACTTCCACGTCTTAGACGCATATTTGGCACTAATCACGCAGCTCCTGCCCGACTATGTATGCTAGAAATGTCTGAGCATATTAATACATAAAAAACATCAAAGCTGGACGATTTTACTTGTTGTTATGATAAAAGCTCAGGTGGGAACCGTCCCAGACAGACATCACCGTTACTTCACATGTTTTACTCTTCCGTGAACTACACCACTCATACATAGTAAACGGTATTAAAGGTTAAAGACAGCACGTTAATCCGAGCCTTTTCATGTGCTATTGTCCCTTACTAATGTCCAACAATTACTATGACGCGAAACACAAACCTCAAGGAGTCCGGACACCGTACCCGTACATCTTCTAATCGGAGCGGTGGTCGTATCCATGGACCCCTCTTTCTACTGCATATTTCCTTTGCGTTGATTCCCTGGAAAAAGCTAGACATTTTGTCGTGTCAGAACTTATACTAAAGCTAATGTATATTTCCTTTGCGTTGATTCCCTGGAAAAAGCTAGACATTTTGTCGTGTCAGAACTTATACTGAAGCTAATGTTACATCGGAATCCGCTTGTTCTGTTATTTTCTATCGCACTGTAACTTATTAGGCAGCAATATAACGGTAAACTACGGTACATTAGTGGCGATTGGATCTTCCACGGGTCGGATAATACTGAAGGGAGTTTTAATTAAACATCAGGCGATCCAGTGGAATTGTCTCATAGGATAGCACGGTACGGAACCAGTTCACTATTTCCCCCACGTCATTCATTAGGTGTTATTGCTTAGATATGGAATGCAAATCGATATCAAAAGTATGTTTTCTCCATGTGTGCTTAGCCCACTGCAAGAAGAGAATCCGAAAAAAATTCAATGACAAGGTCCGCGCGTTTCCTACAGCATGGAACACACACCAGCTAATGAAATTCCTAAGGCATACACATTCCTTCACCCAAATATAAAGCAACGAAGTGGAATTTTGGGGTTTGGTTGATGTCATTCAAATCTCAATATAAAATCCGACGTGGACATTGAGATTCCTAGAGATGTGGTGGCTTAGTTGACTTTCATTGATTTCGAGAGGAACTCACTTGAACAACGTCATCGTCGATCTCAATCGTAGCTTCAATCGTCGTCGAGTATGAGCAGTTTTCATCGTCCATCAAGAGGTCCACTTCAGATAAATCGTATAGTCATTGCTAATGGGTACACATTCTAAGCAGTATTATATATTGGACCATTCCCTATTGGAAATCATGAGAAGAAATGGAACTATAGATTCCTTTATTAACTTTAACGAGATATTCTCTCTAACCAAAAGCGATCGAAGAAATGAGAGTTTTGCATGCGTGATAATAAGAAAAAATGCTGTGTTGAATGTGATTTTACCATGAACAACATAAAAAGTGCACAAATAAGTAAAAGCTCTGTGAGTTCATTCCAGTGCAAATTGGAATACGGATGAGTTCTTCTGAATACCTGTTCAAATTGCTAAAAAGCTAATACATAACAGGAACCATTCAAAAGCAGTAGTGGAACCACATACTAAAATGTAAATTACGGGTGTAAAGCTATCAGTAATTTTCCGTTTGGCACATAATACAGCTCAACGAATCACAGGTGATTTGGTCACTAGCAAGGCCGGTACGAGAACGAGAAAGAGAAATAAAGCGTGGCGATTGCGGATTAATGCTGAGTCTTCTCTAGTAGTGGCTGAAATATAGAAAAATTCGAGCAATTCTTGGACAAACCATACCACCACAACTTCACAGAATGCACTACAGAACTTACCGTATCAAGACTGTCCGACACGTCTTCCTTTATGGCATCTAGAGTGTGATTCGGTTGCATCTCTGCAGCACAGATGGGCTAAATATCAACGATAAATATCTGTCGGAGAAAAATAAATACGAGTAGAGATATAAATTTACAGATGAAAAAATCGGCTGCATTGTCAGCGAGTGGATCCCGTGTCTGTGGAAAACCTTTCGGATCTTAGGAGCTGCAGCGTCGAACGCAGCCGGGGTACAGAATTCAATCTTAACAGTTCACAGATTAGAAATCCACATTAGCTCTCGACCACAGCAAAGGTACGTTCCTCTACCAGCCACTGCTATTTATAAACTTCACGTACGATTTACGTTGTACTTACTGTTGTGATCCACTAGTTAAACACAAGAGGCACGACTTATCTCGGAAAACAAAATATTCCTTGATGTTACCCTCACTAACAGCATAGAAGTGAAATCGAAAATACACCGCTTAACGTGTGAGGTTTGGTGATTTACCTACATCATTTAAATCTTCGCAGTTGATAAGAGTAAAAGGACACCATCGTGAAGATTGGAAATTGACATTAAATGAGATAAAAACTCCAGGTGCGGATGAGTCAAAAAACTACTATAACCAAGTTTACCTCAGCAGTAGCCAAATGACGATTACCAACAAGGGTCCAGGCACAAGTACTTCGCACTGCTGCGACGCCTCTGATCTAAGACAGGTCTTTCATAAAATAGTACGGGTAACAGTCCTGTTTTGTTGACAAGAACATATACTTTTCGCAGGATGTTTTGAAAATAATCCAACAGAAAAGCAAATATTTCACTAACCTTCATGATATCAGAGTTTATGTCGTCAAAATCAAGAAAAGCGGGCGTACGACGAAGAATAATTCCAGCAGTCTCCCTCACTAGGGCATATGCAGAAAAACAAATCAATGTCACCAGTGTTAGACTGAAAAAGGTTTCGCAAACCTTCACAAAAAATAGCTTTACCTAGAATGTTCTTACCTCAACGCTGGGTCCAAGTAATCATTGAGACGCCCTAGAGCATTCGGGAAAAACAAAGCAAGGGAGGCAGTGATGATTACAAACACCGATCCAATAGCGTCTGACATGATGTGTAGAAACACACCTCGCATATTGAGATTCTCGGCATCTAATAAGGAACCTTTTTCGAAAACATCAATAATAATGAAGGAAGAAGAAGCTTCCAACCAGCCTGTTTCTGCTTGCGTTTCGCCGCTTCGCTATCCGTAAATTCTTCAAATTCGGCATTCTCATCGAGATTGACTAATTTTAGGGCAAGGTGCTAAAAACAGATATTTCAAATAGGTAATAACGGGTAAGCGTGAGGGCTACTGGCATAGTCAGTTAGCAAGGGAGCACGCAATACAAAAAGATTAATTCGAAGCAAAAAGCATAAATCTGAACCATCACCAAAAAACGCCACGCATAAACATGGGGGCGGCTCTTTTGGCAATAAATCAAATCAAAGTGCTGTGCTGAAACTTCTGAGTCGTTGTGGATATACAACAAAGAAAGTGCGACTCAAGTGTGTGGACCGGCACCGTTTATCTCAACAGTCCCAAAAGTCGCATACAACCTTGCGAACGCTCAAAGTGATCTCACAACTAGCAAAAGAATGCACAGAAAAACCGCATGCAACCAAACCATGCAACTATAGCTCACAAAAACCAAACTATTCTTACTTGCTTTGATCCGCTTCCAACGATAAGAGACAGCTAAAAAAAGTGTTTAGCGAGGTCACTGCATAATCCGTGAAAGCGATAAAATAAGGTTGTCATGTGCTCTCTAAGGAAGCATAAAAACCTATAGTCGATCGCATTACTGATGATAAGCTGTGCTTCCTTCCTTAGTACGACTCAAGTGCAATTACATCGTATGATGGATTCTGTTCCTGCTCCAACAAATATGAGTTCCTGGCTAAGGCAAAAATGAACAAACTCAAGAATAAGCACAATTTGAAATTTTTGGTATAGCGGCGTGAATGTTTCTAGCTATAACTTTGAAAAATGCAATGAACTAAGTCGAAGAAAAATGGCGAAATAAATTCTCTGTTGACTGAAATAAATGAAATAAAAGTGAAATTTAGCAAAAACTGAGAAGATGTTTCAAACCCACGTTGTGTGAGCAATCCTGTCCGATTCGGCTGCGAGAGCGTCCCGGTCGATTCGCAATCGCTGCATCAGAATCAGAGTCGATGTCGAAATCGTCATGATCGTGTTCGGGCTTCACATTTGAATTCTTGTCACAGGAATCCTCGTGAGTGTTCTTCTTTGCTGATTTCTACAAATGGAACAAACTACTGACATTTCCAAAACGCAACTTGGTCAAAGAAAAATTGAGAGTGATGTAGAGCCATTTCAGTAGTGAAGAAATGATTTGATGTCTACCTCTCCGTGGCTGTGTCCATGACCACCACCACCGCCGTGTGTATGTCCGTGACCACCGTGGAACAGTCCTATGCCGATTACATTTATAAGAAGACCAATGCAACCGACAATAAGTACCTATAACAAGTCAAAAAATAACACAGTAAGATCCGCCTTCGGAATGAAATGACAAAAATCACACTTGGATTAAAGGCTTTTGATCCGTAAAAATTTTAACATCAATTTAGATAGTCACATAGTGGGTGCAAACAGAACCAACCTGTAACGGATGGGAGATGCGTCTAGGATGAATGAGCCTTCCTATGGACTCCAGTGAAATCGTGAAGCACATCGCCAGAAGAAAGACACCGTTAACAAGTGCGCCAAGCACTTCAGCTCGAACCCAGCCGAAACCATTTCGCTTTGATTTTCGTCTCGATATCTGAAAAACCGACGCGAGTGATTGAACCAAATGGACCGGATGGACACACATGTTTAGCTGGAAATACAATAGTAGGAGTGAATTAAGAGCAGCACATATGTTCTTTCAAAGAACCTTGTGTACACAATATTTACACGGCTTTTCGCTGATCCAGAAGCTTGTTGAATATTTGGAAAGAGAACACCATAATGGGGAGAAAAAAGCGCAGTGGCCGCTGTAGTTTTAAAGGGAAAGAACAAGATAGCTGCAAGGAGTAGATTCCGTTATAAATTAGTCCCCAAGCTCGTAAACTCATCCATCAGTTATACTCCATCGACCGGTGAAGTTCAAGAAGGTGCGATTCCTTCACCTAGCGACAGATTGTGACAGTCTGGTGTTATTCCCGGTCATTTTTTATGCATCTACATCACTGGATACCGCAATATCGCGTGCAACTGATGCGATGTGATATGTTGCTATACTTGGGTAATAACAGCAAAAGCTGTAGTTTTCCTTCATCGGAGTCCGCTCCGGTCGGATAACGAAAAATACGTGTTGATAGTCGTTATCCGATGATCGATACGTATCTTTCGTTATCCGACCGGATCGGAATCCGATGCATTATAAATGCAGCTAATGATGCATAGATTGGACTATGATGCCCACGCCTAAACCTATGTCGTGGAGGTCCTACAATTGAATTGGCCATAATACATACGTTTAGCAAGCTTTGCTACCTACGTAACCAAGACAATTCATACCGAAACTTATGTGCTAGGATGAATTTTCACCAAACATAACCCTTCACCAAGCAACTCTCGTTGTGGCCATTGATCCAAAAGATCTGCCTCCAAAACTGATGGACCACTCCCATGCGTCTGTCGTCGAGCAAACACATGACGACACAATACAAACGAAACCACTGCTTTCATATCAATGCTCGCTTGACATCGTAGAATCATGGCCTCGATGATGGAACGAATGATTCACAAAAATGATACTACTACACTAGTGTTACTTTTGAACTTTTCAAAACTTGCCGTATCACTGACCATTTCATAGCTAAGTACCTATGAGCGTAAAACCATAGCCCAGTAAAGACGTCAATACCTCGTGTCTCCTTCCTCATCATGTACGACCCGAAACTATTTCCCTCCTTTGGAATTCTTCAAATGAAGAGGAAGACTCCCCATATGTATATTTCTCACCCTTGTGAGGTAGACAAATATCGAGAAAAACTGAGACAAAAAACAACGCACTAATGTTTCAGTACCTCTCCCTTGATATCTGACATCAGATATGGTACTGAGCACACTAACTGCGAGGTGTTATCACTTCAGGCGACGCCTCCGGGCTTTCGTGCGACCAGTCATTCCTGGACCGTACATTATTACGACATTCCTCATGCTTCTACTGTCTTTTGGGCTTAACCTTGGCCGATCATCTCCTTTAGAGGTAAAGAACACTCAATTTGGTAGGAATTCGCGAAGAATGCCCATAAATCTGTACAAAAATCTCTTTCTTGCTAGATTATGGGGAGATTACCCATGAATTCGTCTGTTTCCTTGAAAATGCATGTAAGATCGGGACCGGGTTTCAAAAACAGTCAATAGTTACAGAGCTGCCGCAGGCTCGTTCACACCAAAGGCAGCTCATGGACAAGCGAATGCAGGCAACACCTACAGTGAATGTCGATGATGGAGGAGCGTTTTTCGCAGACTCGGGAAGGACGACGCGCGGCTCGTGCTGGAATCGTCGCCGCGATAACAAAGCACATTTTTTTTTCTGCATGTTGGTTAGCTTTTCTGATAGTTGACTTTAGATAGAACGGAAAACTACCAAGTAAACCCTGATTTACCATTTCGGAGGCGATTCTAGCGCGAGCGATGCGGGTCCGCAGAAAACCTTCTCAAGTCCACAGAAAACGCAGTGTCATCGACACTTACTATACAGTGGACGTCAATAACAGTGACCGATCCACGGCCTCGAGAAGGACGCCGCGCAACCGCGCCGCGTGCGCCGTAACCAATGTTTTCTGCTGCTGTCATGCTATTTCTAGTAGTTTCCTACCCACTGTAAGGATTTTAGACCAAATCGGGAAGAAAATCGCCTAGAAATAGCATTCCGGCAGACGACACCAAATTCGGCGCACGTGGCGTGACCACGCTGCGTCCTTCTCGAGGCCGCGGATGGGCCAGCGCCATTGACGTCCCCTGTATGTATACCTAGCCCAACAGATCCAATTGCTTAGAAAAACGTTCTAGAATGTATGTGCCACAGGAAATACAAAACTGAAGTTGTCCGGACCATCGCGCTGCATTACAAGATCTATTGATAATGAGAACGGTAATACCAGTGGAATGTGCGGATGCGCAGACGGTCAGTGCCCAAGACGCAGATGATGCGAGGCGTTGAGCGGGTCCGGATCAGTGGCGCCTCTCACCCTTCTGTTGCTAAGAGCATCACTCATTTCAGTCTTCGTTCTTTATGAAGCTACTCATGAAGATTTGCGTGTTAACCATCACGTGTGGATATAAATTCAAACAAAATGTATAGCAACACACTTACCCGGAGACACACAAACGCAATCACCAGAGCCATGACATCGGACAACATGTGATAGGAATCCGCAAGCAGAGCGATGGATCGGTTCATAAATCCAACTGTCAACTCGACGAAGAAGAAAAGGAACGTGATGGTGATCATGACCAGCACTTTTTTGGAGTTCTGGCTGAAATTTTCAATCCAATGGAAAAAAAGACGAGCGGAGGCACTCAAAGAACTCACTTGGAAGTGTCATCTTTCTTCGTTTCCATTTCAGAAGCGCATTCCGACTGTGTGTCCATTCTGGACATTAGGCGCTGTTCCACAGCCTCATTGCCATGCAGATTGGGGTCTGGTTCAGCTACTGTTTCGTTTCCAGCCGAGTCGCCAGCAGCCAGCTGGGTAAGGAAGAGGTTAGGGTTAAAACTTCCATAAAAAGAGAGAGGTAAAGGTCAGAGAATAGTCAAACCCACCTCTGGACCGCTCATTTTTCAGTTTTTTGAAGAAGGGCACGACGCC
>KN729115.1:0-17620 GCA_000816745.1 Ancylostoma duodenale
TCCCCCCACTTTGGGCGCTGGCACATTCTTATCACAGCGGTGGACCCGTCTCCCCCCACTTTGGGCGCTGGCACATTCTTATCACCGCGGTGGACCCATCTCCCCCCACTTTGGGCGCTGGCACATTCTTATCACCGCGGTGGACCCGTCTCCCCCACTTTCGGCGCCGGCGCACCCTTATCGCAGCGGTGGACCCGTCTCTCCTCACTTTGAGTGCCGCTGCACCCTTATCACAGGGCGGGCCCGTTGCTCTGCACTTCGCTGTCCATCAGAGCTTCACGTGATCCTTTGAACCTCACCGCACCCGTCTCCTCCTGTTTTATATGCAACTGTAACCACCATCACTGACCACTCACAGAATTTCGTTACACACAAATGCATACACACGTGACACACAGACTAAGCGCTTTATTATACGTCATGATGATTTACCAGGAATGCGAGTGCACTGATGACGGACAAATGTGCAAGGGCTCCATAGTTCAGAAAAAACACCAGAACACCATAATAGGAGTCTACTGATCGAGAAATGGTCCGCCGTGTCTCAACGGGCGGGAAAACGCCAGCGCACGGGTCCACGGATGGAGAAGGTACGCCGTGGCCCAGTAGTGGGAAAACGCCAGGATGCGGGTCCATGGATGGATCGAGTCCGCCTTGACCAGTAGTAGGGAAAACAGTAGGATAAGGGTCCATGGATGGAGAATAGATACGCCGTGGCCCAGTAGTGAGAAAATGCTGGCGCACGGCTCCACAGATGGAGAACGGGTCTGCCATGGCTGAGTCGTGGGGAAAACGACAGGATACGCATCCACGGATGGAGAATAGGTACGCCGTGGCTCAGTAGTAGGGAAAACAGCAGGATAAGTGCCTACGGATGGAGAATAGGTACGCCGTGGGCCAGTAGTGGCAAAACGCCAGGATGTGGGTCCACGGATGGAGAATGGGTTTGACGTGGTCCAATAGTAGGGAAAACAGCAGGATAAGGGTCCTCGGATCTCCCTCATAGGAGGTATGGTGCGTGGGTGTGTTTCCATGTCTGCAGATTGTATCCTGCACATCTATCCGACCAAAAACCCCGCATTGAAGTGACTGGGAGGTACAAGGGAGGCTGTTCGGAGTCGCCCCCAACAAATAAGCTCCATCGTCTAGTCCCGGGAAGCCCAGCTAACTTTCCGGTGAAATCCTACCCTAGCGATCTACGGGGAAATAGAGCTCAGCAAGCTATTTCCTGTGGGGTTATATCTTTATCAAGCTCGACACAGCAATAATAGAGAGTGTTCCCGGAAGAGTCAATGGTACGGCGGCGCCAGTGAGGTCCGAGGGGACTTCGCCAGTCGTAAGACCAAGATGACCGCCCTCCGGCGCCCAGACGGAACAATTTCTTCATCAAGACGGGTAATTAAGAATGTCATCCACGACTTCTACTGGGATCTTTTCGATAGCCACGTCCATCTCCCTAAATATCATCTTAGGGAGGATGAATATGTTGTCCTATCAGTTCTTCCTTCCGAGGTCCGACATGCCATCAAGTCGGTGAAGAATCGTACAGCACGGGGCCCCGACAGGATTTGACCGGAACATCAGAAGAACCTACCGCCTGTTCTTATCATCACCTTGGCTAGGCTTTTCACGCGGTACCTGTCTTAATGCAAGGTACCGAACCGAAAGACCAGCAGGACCGTACTGCTGTACGAGAGGGGAGACCCGCAGGACATCGGCAATTATCGCCCCATCTGCTCTGCTTTCCGTCATCTACAAGCTTTTCGCTCGAGAGATCCTAAAAATTTAGGTTGGTGCGAAATTAACTGCTGTTTTGAGTTATGCACAAATAATCTAGTCTGTTCTGTGAAATTTAAACACTTTCAAAACAACTTATGTGAACATCGGAAAGACATTTCATTCTCTTTCAAATGCCTCTTGAATATCCTGGCTAACTCTTTCCAGTACCTTTTTCTAAAGCCGCGAACAAAAGATAAGCCAACGCGAGGGCGTAGTTAATGACTTCAAAATCGACTGCTCTGAACCGAAGGTGTCCCTTAAGCTTGCATTTGTTTTAACTTGGAATCGCCTTCCCAAGAGCTAGGTGAACGCGATGATTTCTTCCTAGGATTTTAAACTGGAATGTAACTATGGTTGCGGTCGCGGAATGTCGTTGGACGATCAGCCATTGAGGACAGCCGTGGATCCCAAACCGGGTCTTACCATTCGGACGATGAGACTAGGGATGGATGCTCACTATACTACAATTTCATAACATCGACCTTAAATCAGCAGCGTAAAAAAGGTGCGGACGTGAACATCACACTATCTGACTGACGACCAGCGTCTCACTCGTTGTGATATCTTTTCTAACCTAATTTTTCGTTCCAAAACGACCTATTTCTAGACCACGTAGTTACTGTAGATGAAACTTAGTTTCTAGACGATAACAAGAAATGCAAATAGATATGGGTAGAGACGATCTCCTAATCCTACATATTTCTAAACCAGATCTTGTCTCTAGAGAGGTTGTGTCAGTAGTTTGGTGGTGCTGTAAGGGTGCACTCCGCTGCAGCCTTCTCCAACCTTCTCAAACGTTGACAACAGAGTCCTAGTACTGTCATTTCGAGTTGATGTCCCAAAATCTGCCGTGGATGTGGTTGACATTGGCAAACAGGATCAAGTTTTCTTCTGCTCCAAGGTAGCGCTAAGCCTCTCACTTGAAAATTCAACCGGCAAAACGTTTCGCAGTAAGGCATCGAGAATCTTATTCATCCTCCGCATTCCTCAGATCTTTCCCTTATCGAATATCACTTTTCCCGAGTCCCATATGCAAATCTGCGACAGCAGTAGACTGATTGAGAGCATGCCAAAATCGCCTTCCGAAAGTTTTTAGATTTTTGTGATCTCAGTTTTCGTTGTTGTGGAATAACGTTTTAAATATATTGTTAAGCAGGATTTCACGAATTGAACGGGCATTAAACTGACGAAGAACGTTGTGTTCAAACAACGTTGTAATATTTTGAACTGGATTGGTCGTTTCGGCAATTAATCTCGCACCAACCTAATAGGATCGAAAGGACACTAGATGAAGGACAAGCGCGCAAGCAGGGTTCCGAAAAGGGTTTAGTACGATCGATCACATACACACAGTCACTAGACTCATCGAAGTACCGCGAGAGTACAAGATGCCTCTCTGTCTCACGTTCATCGATTTGAAAAAGGAAGACTTCGACACTGTGGAGACAGAAGCGGTCCTGGAAGCCCTGGGCAACCAAGGCATACCTACTCAGTACATCAAGATATTTCTTGAGCTCTACAGCGAATTTACGACCAGAATTTCTCCATTCCACGAAGACATCACCATCGACGTCAAGAAAGGGGTTCGAGAAGGCGAGACCGTGTCGCCGAAACTATTCAGCGCCACTCTTGGAGACATCATGCGAAGATTGGAATGGGATTGCATGGGAGTGCAAGTTGATGGCCGGCGACTTAACTACCTTCGCTTCGCTGACGACATCGTCCTCATAACATCAACCATCGGCGAGGAGAAACGGATGCTGGCCGACTTTGACGACGCGTGTGGGAAGATCGGTCTCCAGCTGAATCTGACGAAGACGATGTTCATGAAAAACGGATGGGTCCCGGATGCCCCATTCTCGCTCAACGGAAAGACCATATCCGGAAGACCATATCCGAATGCTCCAGCTACGTATATCTATCTAGGTGGGGAAGTCAACATGATAAACGACCTCGCTCCAGAGCTGGGAAGGACGAGGCGAGCGGCTTGGGGAGCTCACAAGAGCATCGAGGACGTAGGGAAGAAGACGAAGAACATGCAGAATGAGAATGCGTTCAGCGTTATCGAACGCTTCTCTGAGAGGGTGATGCTGGTAATAACCCGCCTCACGCAAGTGAGAGCTGGAGTAGGGGTATTCACCCTTCGTGAACAGTCGAAGATCAGGGACGCTGTCGCTTACTTCAAGTTGAGTAAGATCAGCTGGGCCGGACACGTGATGCGCTTTAACGACAATCGTTGGACAAGAGCCGTCAACGACTGGACTCCAAGGGACTTTAAGCGCACGACAGAAAGACCACCGACCCGATGGTTAGACTTCTTCACGAAGTCCTTCAAGGATAGATACGATGCTCTCCGTGTCCCTCGAACGGACAGAATCCCCTGGACAACTCTGGCTCGCGAGAGGGACAAATGGAAGGACTGCTGGCGTTTGCTCGGTATACCCGAAGATCAACGGGTTCAAGGTGATCAAGGCGATCAGGGATCCTCGGATATATCGAGTCCGCCTTGGCCAATGGTAGGGAAAGCAGTAGGATAAGAGTCCACGGATGGCGAATAGGTACACCGTGGCCCATTAGTGGGAAAACGTCAGCACACGGTTCAACGGATGGAGAACGGGTCTGCCATGGCCGAATCGTGGGGAAAACGACAGGATACGCATCCACGGATGGAGAATAGGTACGCGGTGGCTCAGTAGTAGGGAAAACAGCAGGATAAGTGCCTGCGGATGGAGAATAGGTACGCCGTGGGCCAGTAGTGGGAAAACGCCAGGATGCGGGTCTATGGATGGATCGAGTCCGCCTTGACCAATAGTAGGGAAAACAGTAGGATAAGGGTCCATGGATGGAGAATAGATACGCCATGGCCCAGTAGTGAGAAAATGCCAGCGCACGGCTCCACGGATGGAGAACGGGTCTGCCATGGCCGAGTCGTGGGAAAACGTAAGGGTACGGGTTCACGGATGGAGAATAGGTTTGCCGCGGCCAGTAGTGGGGAAAATAGCAGGATAAGGGTCTATGGATGGAGAATAGGTACGCCGTGGGCCAGCGGTGGGAAAACGCCAGGATTGGCGTCCACGGATGGAGAATGATCCTGGCCTGGCCCAATAGTAGGGGAGACGCCAGCACACGGGACGGATGTAAAATAGGTCTGCTGTGGCCCAGTTTTTGGAAAAATGCCAGTATACGGGCCTATAGATGGATCGAGTTTGCTTTGACCAATAGTAGGGAAAACGGCAGAATAATCGTCCACGGATGGAGAATTGGTCCGCGGTGGCCAGTAGTGTGGAAGAAGGTGAATATTCGTACTACTTTGCTTACACTGAGTTATACACAGGTTTTAAAGCTATCTGGAAGGTACTCCTGTGCACAGTTGGGAGTGGCTGGTCATAACGGGTCCATAGGTGTTAAATGAATGCAGTGATAAGAAAAGTAACAGACAGTAAGGAGTATCATTGTATCGGAAAATAGTTTTACATGTGGACGTGTGATTAGCAATTGTGAGGAGGAAGGATCATGAGAAGTGTGGAAGCCCAACGTTAGCGAGGCGGCCATACTGGTAGAATATACGCAGTTTATGAACAGGTTTCTGCATTTGAGCTTAGCTAATGATTAGTCTTGCTTTTTGTTAATTCTCTAAACATTTCGCATGTGCTAAGCTTTTCTACCTACCTCAAGTGGCTGCCCCACCCCACTTTCTAGCGCCCCAAGGGGCGCTAGTTATCAACATAATTTTGCATCGCACTATCATTTTAATGACGAAATTAACAATTTCCCTCGTTTTTCTACAGTAATTGCACTTAATTCTACAATTGACTTATAAAAATGGGGTTACGTCACAAAATGTATATAAAATACCTTCCGTGAAAGTTTGTGCTCACATGAGGTACTTACATTACCAGTGCCACTGTTAACAAAGATGGGGTAGTAAGGAATATTCAAAATGTTTCCAAGCTTTCAGCATCTAAATATGAGCAGAAACCTCTATAGAACTGCATAAGGGGATTCACTATTCATATTCAGTGGGAAACAAGGAGTAGAATAAAAATTTGTGACTCTGAGCGGAATTGAATCTACGTGCTTGATTCATGAGGATCGAGACACTTACCTATGCGCCACGTATTCTTATTTATTTTTATTTTATTTTTGTATTCGAGGGTGCGCCAAAAACACGAGTCTGCGATTACACAACATACACATGCTCAACTCCAGCAAATTAATACTACGTGATAATAAGTCGGGAATGAGCAAGGAGGGGTGTCCCTGGACAAAGATTTTCCTGAAAAAGTGCTAGGATATCAAGCGCTTTCTAATCTTGACTACACCCAACTGTGGATTGCAGAGTTCCCTTTAGAGATGAAGAAGTAATAGTGATAGTATAAGATAAATATTCAGCCATAACAATTCATAAGAAAAGAAGAAAAAGAAATGAAAAAAAAAACACAAAAAAAACATAAGAATTAAAACAAAGAAAAAGCATTGCCTTGATCTACCCAAGGTATCCTAATATGAATACTTGCTTATCAAGTGCATTTGGAAAAACGTCGAGATTTGGAATGAGAGTGGTGAGGAACCGTGTCCCAGCACAGCTCCTCCAATTTTCTTCTTTTCCTCTTTAGCTATATGTACGGGGCCAAGAATTATCGTGGAGTGAGTGGGCAGAAGCTTGTCGTCTTGTTTCTCCCGCCACTTTCTGGAGCTGATTGGCCTAAATGTTACCGGTGACGGAGTGTCCTCGCGGAAGCAGATCGTAATACAACGTCCCCCCGCGAATCCCAAAAGTAGAAAGGGAGACACTTGTTGTGGTGGAGGCACGAGTTAGTGGGTATTCTCTGCGAGGGAGCAACATGGCATGATGTGTGTTAGAATCGTAGGGAATCCAGCTCTCATCCCTAGCAATCAGGTCTTCCAGAAACTCCTTTTGTTGTGGGCAGAGAAGGGAAAACTGATTGCAGCTCGAAGGCCCTCTTCTAACCACCCTAATAAACAGGCTCAGGTGTGCCTTCTGATGGAGTTGTTAGTATCGTACCTCGTCCAGTCTCAAATGTGCCGTTTGCTATAGCTGGTAATACCGTTTGGAGCATTTTTATCTACCCAAAAGAAGGATTCACTAGTTACTTATCCTCTACTTCGTCGTTTTATTAACGCACTACCAAGGAGAGTAGAGAAGCTGAAATCGAATGGTGGGGGTTGGAGGGGAGGGGCGGTGTGGCACCGTACCTCACATACGAGGGTTGGTTGAAAATATTCCGGAATGACCACCAAAGAGCCAGTGTTTTTCATTTATTTTTATGCTGTTCCATAGATAAATCCCCCATATGAATTGGCTATGAATATCAATTCGATCTGCCGAAGAAGCTGGTTTTGGCAGGTCCTTCTAGTCTGCCAGTTTTGATTATCTTCAGTTAGTGGCGAATGCAAAGTTCGAGCGGTCAACAAATTTCTTCAAATGAAGAAGAAGATCTCAAGTAAACGAAATATCTCCTACGTGCTAACTTAGGAGACCCATAGCCTACATTTCCCATCCTTAGCTTACCTAGATTGGCTAAGCGAGCATTGCTGCACACAGGCAAACCGATGAGCGTGTGCAGGACGTCGAAAAAGGGAACCACACCAGAAAACGTGCATGAATTTCTCAATATAGAATTTGCAGACAGGCGGATGATTGTGCACAGAATTGAGGAGTCTTTTAGCATCCTTTAAGAGCGAACAGTTCATATTTACAGAATAAACTAATTCTAAAAAAATCATTGTGAAACATGTGTGCCGCATTCGCTAAATTCCAAACAAAAGCACGTTCCAAAGTGGACCGCAGCAAAAAGTTTTAAGTTGCTCGTTTGGAAAGGAAAGGGTTTTAATCCCGAAACATCCACTGGAAATGCAGCTTTGTTTCAGCACTATAGTAAGCCTACAGAAATATAGCAAAACAGTGGTTTGTATCCTAAGAGTTGGTTCCAAAAAGGAGGAGGTCCTTTCACTGTGGTGGAAAATTACCGGTGTTTGTTCTGGCTCTGGCTCAGGCACTTCAGTAATTGTACTACTAGATAATGGTGATGAATATTTTTGGAAACTGGAAGAATGCCAATTCAATGAAATTACGCGGGTAAGGGGTGGAAAGAAAAGCGTGGCATTTCCACACAGGTATAACCGCACATTCGAACGCCAACGCCAGCCACAAAATTTAAAAATTAACGTGAAATATTTCCCTCACCCATTGATTCCTTAGCACTGGCTTGCTAATGCCTCTATCTTTCATCAGAGCTAAGAGCCTTATTGTTCAGAAGGAAATTCGGATCGAATGGCTAATTATTCTTGGCCTTATGAGGTTGCTCTGAGGAATTCGAAGTAATCCTTCACAGAGAAAGAATTAAAAGAGATGGAACCAAGGGCGTGGAGCTTTGACAGGATTGAGCTAAAAAAATGACACAAGAACTGGACCTGACTTGTCTTGACTTTTTTTGTTCATTCCGGAAACTTTTCAATCCGCCCTCGTATAATTTATACAACCCAAAGCTCTTAACAATTACTTCGATGCTAACTATTAACCATTAATGTACAGGGTGCGGATTATGTTCCCGGACAGGGGATCCTGACCCCTTTGCTAGTCATGTTAACAAGTTCAGAGATTCACATGTTTGTCTCCGTATTCTACAGGCAAATTTACGTAGTATATCTCATTTTCCCAAATACATTTTCCGTATCAGTCGAAATATGAGCTCCAAATAAAAACACGGTGCCGTCATTGCTTTGCATCGTGAGGGTGTGCCGAATTCGGAGATCTCAAAGCGGCTTCGGATGCCTTCGTTCGCGACGCCGTCAAACGCTTAAGGCAGCTCGTAGATTGTAGGGATCGTTCCATTACAAGCCGTTCGGTATCTGAAGCAAGAATTCGGCCACAAAAAGGCAATAAGGAAGCGAATTTCCCGAAACCCCCAACGATCCATGAGGAAGATGGTATCGAATCCGGGTTTGAGTGAGAAGACGGTCCGAAGAGTCGTGAAAGAAGATCTCAACCTTCGTCCATCTAAGATACAGAATATTTACTGCCTGAACGAAAGGATGAAGTTGAAGCGGCTGCAGAAAGTTAGGAAGATGCGCCGCATGGCCGCTGATGGTCGTCATCGTCGGATCCACTTCACCGATGAGAAATGTTCACGCTCAATCCACCTCATAACCACCATAACGACCGCGTTCTACTCCCAGAGGAATCTAGAAGAACTGGGAACGTCCATACCCTAGCCCATAGCCATTTTACCATTTCTGTAATGGTGTGGGCTGGAATCTGTGCAAGCGGCAAGACTTCGTTGATTTTCATTGAAAAAGGAGCGGAGATCACCAAAACGAGACACTCAAGAAGGTCGTTGCTCCTTGGACCTTGTGTCAATTCGATGGAGAGGCATGGACTTCTGAGTAGGACCGGGCGCCCTCGCACGGAGCCAAATTCACTTTGGCTTTGTGCAGGCAGCTGTTTCCCTATCCGTGGGGGAAGGATGTTTGGCCTTCAAACTCTTCTGACTTGAACCTCATAGATTTCTCTGGTCTATCTTGGAAGCCAGGTTGTCCTCTTCTCGATGCGATTCCGCTGGCGGATTGAAAAGTGCACCATACAGGCCTGGGATGAAATTACGGAGGAACAAGTCGCGGGCATTGGTCATGTGAAGAAGCCAAAGGAGGACATTTCGAACATTTAATGTGATATATTATGCCTAGTTCTCTGTTCTGTAAAATTAATTATTACTTGTACTGTAAGGATTGCTTTTAAGCAAAAAATGAATAAAACGAAATGTCGGGACCACAAGCCGCATCCTGTGATTATAAATATCGGAGGTGTGCAAAAGGCATCGGCATACAGTGGCGGCCACATAATTAGCACGCTGCCAATTTGGGCGATCGACTGATGAAAATATAGAATTTGTAATTCAAGTCTGGGATGAGCTACCAGGATAATACTTGAGAACATGATAGGGCATAACATTCTCTTTCTTAGCTCTATTCTATTCCTCAAGAAAATGTTTCTGAGCAGATTCGCACCCATTCCTTGCGTCTAGAGCTGAAAATGGAGTACTTTTGAAAATAGTGTCGTTTCTCTCTTAATCGATTTCATCGAATCAAGGGAAAATGTGATTTTTTCCCGATATTAGTGCGCATTTAGCTACACTAATTTTGATGCGCAGTTTTTCACCTTATGGAAGAACATGGGCTGTGCACATAGCTAAAAAAAGATTCATGGTAAATGCGCAGAGAAAACATGCTGTGGATTTTTCTCTGATTTGTACTCCTAGCAGGCATTCAGGTACTCAAGGGAAATCCCAGAGCTTGTTTAATTGTCAAGATTCAATAAAATGAAATTTTCTACGAATTAGACGGTTCGTTTCTGTCCCTCGCTACAGCTGGTATGGAGAGTTCGCCAAAAGCTTTCACAACAGAATGTTAATCAGAAAAGTGTGCTAGCGGTAAGCAAGAGGAATGAAGCTTCTATAGAGCCCCAACACATACTCGAACCTGGTCTTGATTGCTCATCCTTGAACTGAGATATGTAAAAAATCATGTGGTCCAAAATCGTGGGCGTGCTAAATACGTGGCCGCCACAGTATGTGTAATGTCCCCAACAAGGCACAGAACAGCAGCCAGATTTTTTTCCAGAAGCGTAATGTTTGAAAAGTTTTTTCTCCCTCTAACACCGTTTCCTACCCATTTCAGTCTCTTACATACAGTCGGGGTCAAAAGGATATGATCAGTGGCATGTTGAAGGAGGACCTTCTTATAATAATTTAACTAGGAATTGAGCTATTTGGCCGAAATTTTAGGAAATTATGAGGGTCGAAGTATCTTTCTTTGCTCTGCACCACATTGACGCAAACTGCTTTCAAACAGAACTATAGCGTTCCAAGTCTAAATTCACCATCTTTACTAACATGATGGTACTTCGTTTGTATCACATCATTTCGATTCGCAAAGTTATTCTAAATCGTATCTTGATTAAGTAACTTGTTGTAATGGCCGTGTTCTGTAGTTTTTCTCCTTACATGAAAATGTGAGATTACCAAAAAGTCCAAAAAAGTGGAAAATTAGAGTTTCCAATAATCTCAAACAAAAGACAACCGTTCCGAAGGAGGATATTGCTATAATATCCACTAATGACAACTAATCTGACAGTGAAATAGGAGCTGTGACGCAGTTAGCATTCTTTAGATACAATAAAGCGGATTTCTTGTTGAATTCGACCAGTTATTTTGGTCCACGCATTTGATCAGCAAAGGAAGGTGCAGCAATGACATCTGGTGCAAAGAAATAGTCATTCATGTGCCTAATCTGTATGAACTCTTCATTTTTCTCGGAAGGCGGTAGCGAAGATAATCGATGAAATCAAAGAAAGCCACTAAAATTGAGTTCCTGTCCAGATAAGCTGCTGGTGGAAAGCACCCATAAAACTTCAGCACATACCAATTCTTATCTGGAAAGTTCAATCCAGAAGTGACTTATAGCAAAAATCCTCTTTTCCAAATGGCGCTGAATATATCTTTTTGGCCGCGACTGTATATTATCACTTACCGACCAATCCGACCAATTCCATTCATCGTGAATGAGAAGAGAATAATTGTCCTAAAAGGTGGGCGGTGTATATGTGTATGGGAAAATGTTGTGGAACGGTATCACTGTTCGGCCGAGGTGAGGATCTCGAATGCGATCCCTGAGGTGACACCACTCCCTTTAACACATTCGTGACCTTATTCTTTTGGCATGGTGTGCCACGTGGGAGACGGGCGGTCCCTTATGCATTTGTGCTCAAACAGTTGTGCACGCCGTCCCACGGGTTGCATCGTGCATGTCAACCGGTTGAGCACATTGTCGCGAATGTGTTGAGATGTTGCATAAATCACAGACTCTCCGTTTCTGATGCAACAAAGATTGGTTCCAGTCATACATTTTAGGTATCACCAAATTTCGAGATTTTCGCTGCCAACACTTTGAAAGATAAATTCAATAAGGTATTGCTTTCTTGAGATAGCCGTAGTGCGAAACATGGCCGAGGCTACTTATCTGTCCCTTTTTTCAACAATTTTAAGAAATTCAGAGCTTTACTGCTTCCTGGATGATACAAATAGTAGGGTGCAGCAACTATCTGCGTACGTCTGCAAAAGTTTGTCAAATAAGCACAACGGAACCTACCCTTCATCAATGTTGGAAAAGTGTTTAGAAAGTGCATTACGTAGGATAGAGGAAAATAGGAGGAAGTTCCGCTATTCGTCCAGCTGCCACACACAAACTCATAGAAGTCCTCACAAGGGTCAACCTTAAAGACTACGGCTTCTTCACAGCGAAAAGGCTCATGTATAATTTTAGAAAATTTCAAGTTTGTGCTTCCATGTTCGTTCGCTTTAAACCCGGGTATTTTTCAGATGATTCTTCAAAATTTCTTCGGCCACGCCAGGTTGTTACGATGAACTTTATTTATAGCTTGACGTTTAGCCTTGGGCACTCTTCAAGCGACGCGATTTGGTTGCCGCGACTGCATTTTGCACTAGTCGCGGCGACTGGATTGCGGGCTTGGGAATACTTCATTTAGTGATGGGCGACGGCACTGAATCATTCGCTGAGCTCCACCACTAAAGTTTTCATGTTCAAGCTTCATTCGCATTTGTTTTCTTTAGCTAGCGGTAGCAAGCGATGACAAAAGCTTTCTTCATTGAGAGTATAGCTTCTAATTAGTTTTAGACGACTATTTCGCGTTTCAAACTCATTCTAATTCTCTGTTTGACCAACTGAGAATACTTATTGTATTATTTTTAGCAATTTGGGTGGAGCATCCAGAACTCGAAGGAACGAGAATTCGGGTATGGAGAAAGAATAAGAAATCACTCTAAAATACTGCAGCTTGAACACAAACTTAGGAGGATACCAACTGAAAAGGGAAAGATTTACCCTTATTATCATCTGATCTTGAGCAGGGAGCTTGTTATAGTGACAAATCCACACAAATGAATCTAATTATAGAACGTGTCTCTTCTGTTGTTATGCCTTACAGTTTGTTAAAGATCATTTTTAAAAGTGATCTTTAACAACCTGTAAGGCATAAAAACAGAAGAGACAAGTTCAAGACCATGCCAAGGTTTTACGACAAGAGGACATGGAATTTTCTAATTATAGAAAATTTCTGAGGGAAAGAAACAAGAGAAAGGCGATTCAGTCCCGTCATAACGTCTAGACGTAGCGATGCTACTGCATGAGAAATGAAGAAAATCGTTGAAGACTCACCAAATGAAGTACGCCAAGGCCACGACTGATCGACGATTTGATCGCCACACTATTTCTCGTGATATTTTGTAAAAATCGGCAGCGCATCTACGGACTGCTTCTGAAAATGAAAGCGCGTGGGATCACCAAATGAAGTACGCCACCTCAGACAATTTCGGGGGCAAATCCCGTTCCAACCGCCGCCAAATTCCCGACGAAACGTTTGAACGAGGACCAAGAAGGGCACACAGCGGGCAAACCACGCATGTTGCGGGCCAAACGCGCTCTTGGGCAAATCGCGGGCTGAACGCAGAATCATTCGGGCTGATGCACGACCGTTAGGGTTCAGACTGCTATGTGAAGAGTGTCGAGCATCGGCCCGCTTTTCGCGGCCTCTGAGAGCGGACAAAAATGTCCAAAAAGCGGCTTGAACGACAACATATTTCGGCTCAATGAGGAACCGGCTCGGTCGGAATGGTTGGTGATAGTACGGGCGTGATAAAGGATGAAGGCAACACCGGGATGAATGAGATCAGCAGCATGGATGGCCAAGTAGATAAAGAAGCGGGCTCGCAGTTATTCATAAACAATGGTCAGGTTGGTTCGAATCCCCTCACAACGGAAGCGCACGAGGCTAACCCCGGGGATCCAGACGAAACATCCAAGTACAGAAGCATTGCCTAAGATAGTGTTGATGTATGCATATCATTTTTGCCCAATGGTCCTGATGCGATCAGGAGAGCGCGCCAAAAATTTCTATATTGCACTGCCATAGAACTCCGTGTAGAGCTAGGGTTTATGAAATTTTGACCACTCAAACCAGTTGTGATTATCTTGATTGCCTTTTCTGGGACCATGGAGTGTGTTTAAAGACTCATTTCTGAATAACTTGGTTTCGTTTGATTATGAGAGGCTAAGCCCAGCATACCAGCAGTGACGAGGTGGACGAATGGATAGTGCGTCAGGCTATAAATAAAACAGGAGGTTGAGGGTTCGAATCCTTTCGGCGCAACCCTTTTTGCATTTTTGAATTTGAGACTTTTGAACTTGTTTCGACTATTTGTAGTGATTAGAACACATTAGGTACATGCATCAGTTTAGGAAATACTCCAGGAACTTCGTCCGGTGCGTTACCCACTCAGCCATCTCACCGCGTCTGCCATGCTTCCAGCTAGGCCTCATGATCGCGTTACCAAACTGAACCAGGTTATTCAAAAATGCGCCTGCAAACGTTCGATAGTCCAGAGAACAGCTAATCACGGCAACCACGGCTAGATTGCGTGGCCAAAGTTCCTTGGGTCCAAGTCAACAGTCCCATGACAGTGCACTACAACAATTGGCACCATTCAACCTTCATGGACCGAAACTCTTCAAAAAAATTTTTTGACTGAAACCTTGCATACGGGGGTTATTTGAGGTGCCGAACACGAATATCGCATCCATTTTGCACCGTAACGTCATTTTGTAGGGCTACGGTAGGTGTACTGTAGCATGCTGTAGTGTGGCCACCGTATCCCTACAAAAATAGCGTTGCGGTACAAAATGGATATGATATTTGGAATCAGCACCTCAAATAACCCCAATATTCAAAGTTTCAGTGAGGAAAACCTTTTCAAAATCTCGGGGGCCCGAAAGATGAATGGCGCCGGAAAGTCTTTGACACGCTCTCCTGCGCGTATCAGGACCATTGGGCAAAAATGATATACATACATTAACATCGCCTTGGACAATGTTCTCAAAAATGGATGTTTCGTTTTGATCCCCGGGGTTAACCTCTTGCACTTCCCTTGTCAGTAATAGAAGAAATCTGAAGAAAACACGGATGGACCTTGCAAACATCAATCGTTACGTATTTCTGATGAGAATATGCATATTTGTGTTCATTTTATACGCCGGTGGATCACTTTGAATCCAAAATGGTTTCGAACCCGAGCCTCTTCCGTGTGGGACTGTGTGCAAGCAGTGCACAGTGCAGGCGTCAAACTGGCAGGTAATTGTGCGCTGGATTAGGAGCAGTAGCGCCTGAGGGTTTTCGGGCTCATGGCGGCCTGAACGCAGACAGCACTCGGGTGGATAAGAGTGCAAGCCCTTTTTTTAGCGGCTCTACAGCGGACTGAACGCGGCTACTTCTCGGGCAAAAACACCCAGGCGCTCGTCCCGACCGCTGCCCTCCGCTCGATCGGAACGGTATTTGCCCCCGAAATTGTCTCAGATGGCAGCTTTTGTGATGTTTGCAAGTTAAATCGCATGGCGACCGAATCGCCGTCGCTGCAAGTATGCCCATCCCTTTTTGCGCACCCGTCGCCGTGAGAGGCCCCAGCCTTTTAATTTGTTCTCGATACGGTCAGAGGTCTCATCATACTTAGCCAGTTCTCGGCATTGTCTCGAACAAAATACGATCAGAGCACCCAGACTCCAGATCCAACCCACCAGCAGCTCCACCTTTTTTAACGGAAAGGCAGGACAGCTCCAGAACGTTGAAGCGGACAAGTGGATGTCATTAGTCTTTCCGGATCCTATCTGATCTTTTGACCATATAGCGCATATTAGTAGGCTAGAGTTCCTTTAGACCTCTGACGACGATGGTTGCTTTGAAACGTTAGGCTATAAATAAAGTTTCATCTCAACGAACTAGTGTGGCAGAAGAAAATGCAAAGTTTCTAGCTTCAGGATTAAGGAAAATATCAGGTTCTTAATGCATTTAGTGAAGTTACAGTCTAACAACGAAAAAAGTAACGGTTTAAAAAAGACTACATGCAGCTGCAGAAAATGTTAAATATGTGATATATACATGAGATTTATATACATGGTGGTCCCAGCTGATTAAATCCGAACAGGGCGAATTACACGAACTGATTAGAGTTTGTAAAAATGCCAAATGAGGTATATTTCTCCCACTTTTTTCCAACCTTTCCTATTCTAACTGAGATGTGTTATGCACAATAAAAAAGAGGGAAATGTCATTGTTGATGGACCTCTTTTAATACTTTTTTCAACCACTTCAACTTTGTGGCTCCCAATGTACGTAACTTGATCTTCAGTCATTGGAAATCCCTCGACTTCTCCACATAGAAACTAACAAAACCTTTAACTTTTGTTCCTTCCTGTTACGTTCAATTCCTGTTCTTAAAGGCAGCACCCAGGGAAAAATCCGTCTCTGAGATTGTAGCAGAATATTACAGGGTGGCCGAAAAGTATGAGCATCTCATTTGACACTCTTATTTTTTTTCATTTTCGACTTATATCACGCTTTTGTTTTACACATTCTAGAAACGCTATAAAATTCTCCTTCTTCTTGCTTGTAGGTCAGTTTGATTTCTTGAGTCGTGTGAGCGTAGCCGCACTGCGAATCCATTGTACTCTTCGCGCAATCTGGACAGTCCTCTGCAGCAATGGAAAGAGAACTTCAAAACACCTTTGCGAACAGCGCAGAAAATCATCAGACTAAGGAAGGCTGAAGGGAATATCAAACTGAAAAGAAAACCAGGCCGTCCTCGATCGGTTAACACAAGGAGGACTCCTGCGATCATTTGAAAGAGGGTCACCTGAAATGGAGGAGTGAGCGCGAACAAAGAGGCAAAAAGTCTGAGTGTTGCACGCTTTTCCTTCTGAGTAATGGCCACAAAGAAGCTGAGACTTCGCCGCTATTGTACTTCCAAGGCACAACATCTATCTAATCGTTGTTATCACAATTGGCAGGCAGAGGAGGTTTTTGAGCGTCTGACAGGTGCGCCGCGCCTATGGTGCACTATGGACTCATGAGGAAGTTTTCCCTATCTGGATTGTTCACGACTCCTAAACAGATAGTCAATTGGTCAAGCAAAATATGCAAAGTGTGCTCAGGAAAGAGACTCGTCACAAGGTTGTTGTTTACCGTCGGTATAATGGTTTGAGGAAGAGTGACCACAAATGCAAGGACATCCCTTGTTTACGAGGACAAAACCGACAAAAAGGACGTCAATTTGTAGCAAGACAGGTATCCTCGAGAAGTGCTCGTCCAATGGGTACGGATAAATGTCAACACGATTTCTCAGAAAAGGTAAATCTTCAGCTTACGAGGCCAAAACACCATTGCCTACCTAGAAGAGGCGTCCCGCGGATTCCTTAGCAAGATTTGGGGCTCTTCCTGCACTCGAGAGTTTAGCACATTGGATTTCTCCGTTTGAAGTTCCGTGGAGGAGACATTGGAGAACAAGAATATCACTGACTCAGGACAAGTGCAGCGCTATCTTTGTAGTGCTGGTCAGAAATTGGTGAGGACTACCCGCGGCTCATAGGGGATTTCGTAAAGCAAGATTGAAGGCCTGTACCGAAGCCAAGCAAGGCAACTTCTAAAATTCCTTGCGAAACTGATTTTTCACGTGGATGCGCAGTTTCACAGAGGAAAAGATGAAATATTTGTGGCTAGAAAAGGAAAGATGGCGTTTTATGTGACGTCCATACTTTTTGGCCACCCTGTAGATTTTTGTCTATGAAGAGTACGGATGAGGTGTCCAATCCCACCTTAACTCATGCAAAAACGATTTTTGAATTCTTCTTTTTTCATAGATTAGGGCAGCCCGGTCGAGTTACACCAGTGGCGGACGCAGAAAGTGGGCGGGAGGGGGGG
>KN729116.1:1900-12258 GCA_000816745.1 Ancylostoma duodenale
GGGGGGGGGGGGGGGGGGTAAATATGGAGAAAAATTTGCGTCTTTGTCAGTTTGAGGGTTTGAGCCGTCGTGACTTCGAAAATGAACAAAAAAGAAAATGAACAAAAAAAAAGGAAGTTCATTCCAAGTTTATTGATAAATGTTTGAAAATGGTAGTGACAAGGGATTAAAGATTGGCTAGTGCAAATTTTTTAATCAGAGGTTATTCATGCTTGCGGCGCTAAAAGTTTACGCGCCGATACACAGTGCAAAGGAGGGAGGTAGAAGAGAAATCCTGGCAGGTCAGCAATGTTCCTGGTTTTGCCGCAGCGACTGCTGCGCGAACAAACCGCGTTTCCATTTTCGCCGCTTTCGGTTGGCGCGAAAACTTTGTGGAGTTTTGGAGGGGCGCGTAAACTTTGACGCGTTGCAAGCATGAATAACTTTTCATTTATCCAGTGTTCTTTGGAGAATTTGACACCCTGTTTCTAGATGTGGCAGGGGGCGTTCTCCGCGTCTGCCACCACTTCTAAGCGGTTAAAACTTGTTCTCGTTGTATTGAGTAAGCACAACACATTTTGCTCAAGTCACAGTCAAAAGTGTTTGAAAGTTATTGTGTTATCATATTCCTGTTCAGTATGACCAGAATTGTGGATCTCGCTTCGAGTCGAACGTTAACGATTTCTCCAATGTTGATGCGTTATGTATGATGAATGAAGAGCTTGGAAAACTGGAAGTTGAAAGACGTGGTTATGCGATTGCGCTGCCACAGCCCTGCGCGTCCCTTGTCTCTCGTGGCATTGTCAGGTGAGTGTATTCGGCGGTTCATAAATTCATTTTTTGTTTCTTCTTTCATCTGGTCTGGTCAATACTTTGTCCAAACTCCCACCTTTTTTGAGCTAAGTAGAATATGTTTGCCAGTATTTTACCTATGCAGTCCCATATTATTCAGAAAATGCAAGCTACTGCACCGCTTCACCTGCTCCAACCATGCGAGAGAGTTTGGTTGCTTGGAGTAGTGCGTGCAAAAACATTAGAAATTCCCATACTCAAATGAAAAAAATACAAATTCAAATGAAAAATTACAAACAAATGAAAAATAATACAAATTCCTATTTCCACGTTAAGTGGGTACCTTGCGCGAACTCTACACGAGATTGGATAACAGATTAGGTTTTTATAGGTACCTCAGTAAATGTCTTGCACGTCAGGGGTGGTGAGAGGGGAGGGGTACTTTTCAATGATCTAGTGGTCATGAGAATGAATTGTTGTGGTATTCTAATCTGGATTGATTATCATTATTAGTTCTTGGCTGATATTGGGAAGGTGATTAACCTTAACACTCAACCTGTTCTGCTTTCTCTAAACGATCTAATCCAGTTGCTGAACTTCCTTTTGTCTACATACTTGAATTGAACAATTGAACTCTAAATGAAGAGTGTAGCTTGACACTCATTGCTTCTGTCACAGACATGTGAGATGGTTCGAGGACATCAATTTGAAAGGTCCAATTTTTATTTGCTCCACTGTATGTTCTGTTACGAGTAAAGATGTGGCGGACTTCATTTCCAAGTATAAATTAGGTATGGCTTAACTTATTCACTTTAAACTTCTTGTATTTTTATCTACAGGCGTTTGTAGATGACTCATTTCAGATAAGTGTACTGATGACGGAATTGACTTCTCTTCAGCCAATATCTTAGGCCGAGCTTATGTTTCGGACTGCATTACATATAAGGAGTTCGAAAGCGAGGTGATTTACTTCCTTGTTAATCTCACTTTCCTGTAATTTTCACTTTATTCCTTTAGTGCGGTGGTCCTGTGTTTGGAGACGGTGATTTTGTGCTGATTTTTTCAACATTTGAGCCTCTCACTGTTCCTGTGCCGTATATTTCGCCTGCACCGTTCTTCCAATTGGAGAAAGAGATTTTGAATGTTTTAGGGAATGTTTTCAGTTCATAGGTCTTATACCATTGTTAAACGACTGTCCTGAGTACGTACATTACGAGCTAGTCAACTGGTTTTAAATTATAAGTTAGTTACTGTGGTCACGAAAATTTACAATTGGAGTTTTGCCTTATTTCCCATCGCTTTTTTTTCTTCATGTAGCAGCGGTTTCTCGTTTATGCAGTGTAGATACTTCAAAAGATTCCTGTCCGAGACAAGAAAAAAAAAGAAGCGCTAGCACACTGTAGAGAATGTATCTGGGGATCATGTTATATTGCCTAGTGGGCAGCTGATGGATTAACTAAGATGGCTCTCCCGTTTTTTGCTCATGAAAGACTTAAGTTAACGTCATTTTTGAAAACGGTTCTGTTAGGATTTCGGTCCTAAACTAACGCAAGTCACATGTGCCAATCATTTCATTTCGTGTGGGGTGAAAATGGCTTTTTTTTTGCTAGGCGTTGATTTTTGAGGTTGTTTTTTGTTAACGGATATGCTTGAAGTAAGGGTAAGGCATGAAGTCTTGCTTTCTAGAGGCAGGCTTCGTTTCCAGTTTGTATTGGAACCAGGTCGTGCGGAGTACCGCACCCGAAAAAAAAATAGGCAGTGTGGAGACTTTAATAAGATCCGAGAACGATCTTCTCCTTTTGTAATTTTCGACCACTTGTTGGAGGAGCGCAGCAGAATTTAGATATTTCAGTTCTTTTTGTCTAGCGGTAAATAGGGAAGGGGAGATTTGAAGGCATTCAGTAGGAGCATTTTACAGAGCAGATTTTAAAAAGGATTCTGTTCATCGCAACTAGTGGGACATCTCCCAGCTTCTGATCACAAATTATATATGTTCGTTTGTTATCGGTGCCTGTGATTTGTTTGGTGGTATTGTAAGTAAGTCAAGGGTTATGGTTCAGATGTTGTTCATAGTTGAAGCATTTTAATAAATCTCCATAGTTTATGTGTTCTTTTATGTTGCGTATGAGTTTATGCTCTTTGGTACTTTCTCTGCTGTTGTTTTAATTCATTTGCGCTTCTTTCTTCTCAATGAGTCATATCAGTGGTGATGGCGGCCGAACGCAACCAGTTTCTCGGACTGAATGAGGAAGAGGTTCGAGTTACCATCTTTCTATCGTGAATTTCTTAGTCTTTTTCGGTTTTCTCAAACTAAGCATGTTCAAGGAGGTTGTGGCAAAGAATCTTGCTGCGAGAGCTCTTCTTACTACTGTAACTTATCCACTGACGTGTGTGAAGACGCTCATTCAACTGGGGCATGAGCCGTTCCCACTCTCAACTGGAAGAACACTCATTGTCGCAGGACGCAATGCCTACTTCCTTCCGAATGCTTTTAGCTATGGTTTGTTTCACTGTGATACTTTGTTTTCTTGTAGTCATGTTGGACGTGAGCCAACCCACACCAACGTGGCGAGAGTTACACCTCATCTTGGACCTTGCCCAATGCTCAAGATTAGTGAAAAAGTAGTTTTCGAAAGTTAAGCGAGTGGTAAAGCAGTGATATTGTCTTGAACTGACGTTTTTTTTAAACTGATTTCATTTCTTAAATCTTTGCCAAACAGGACCAATTAATTCATTACAGCCAGTCAGCTTGCTCATGCTCGTGGTCTTGGAGTGCTATACACAGGCATAGATTCGGCCGTATGCTCTCTCATTATTCAAGGGATCACTTCCTACCAAACTAAAAAGGTTCGCAGTACTTTTCAACTTGTCCTGCGACATTGACATTTTGTTTCAGTATATCGACCAATACTATCCCGAAATTGGTGGGAAACCAGAGAAGGTGGAGGCCGAGGAGAAGGTATAAGATAGGCTGCTGAATCAGAGAGACTTTCCGCGAATGAAATTCATACTTTTTCAGGACCTCACCGATCATGAGTCTTTCAGACGCCAACTGCGCTTCGCCATCCGTGAATCTGTAGTCCGCGTCGCTACTGTGACAGTTGCAAGGCCGTTAACTGGTATGTTCCACGAAATTTTGCGAACTTTCATTGTACATGTAGTTCTATGTATGTTCAGATCACTGAGTACTCGTTCAGTGGTGAGATGAATGGTCACCAATATTTTTTAAATTCTGTCTTTGATTAATCATTTGTTGGATTATTTAGTCGTGATGGTCCGTCAGATTGCACAGCTTATTGGGCACGAATCGAAATATGGCGGCGTATTCTCAAGCATTCGTACAATTGGCATTGAAGAAGGACCTGGTGGTCTATTCAGGTGAACTGTGAATTTATATGCCACGAACGTTCATTTTATAATGAACCATGTTTAGTGGACTTGTGCCGCAGATATGTGGAGAAATAGTTATTGTATTCGGAACAGCAGCTCTTATATATGCAGCTGAGAGAGCTATTGTGCACGCAGGCCTATACGAAAAGAAGGACGAAAAGAGTGTCAAGGTGGGATGCCTTGTCAGCTGATTCATCGGCGTAACTTTGACGACATTTCAGGAAGTTGAGGACCTTCGCAAGTTCACGAACCTTGCTATTCCTTTCGTCATGAACTCATTCGGTTATCCTTACCAGGTTGTTAGCACCGTAATGGCTGTTGCTGGATCCGGTCAGTTGAATCTCGGCGTTTTCATCTATTCTCTATCTTGTAAGGTCGAGTTGCTGAAAGTGCGATGACTTTGAGATAATTTCGCCACTCAGCGCATGTAAAAACTTTGCCGACATTGTTTATTTATGTTTGTTGCACGAGTTCTTTTTAGGTCTTGCTGTTTCATTCCTTCCATACGCTCCATCATTCGTGAATTGGCACTCAGCATGGGACTACCTCACTCCTCATGGTCTTAAGCGAGGTGCTCGTTTGTTCCTCCGGGAACAAACTGGAGCTGTGTCCGTCGGAGCGGATCAACAACTATACGCTAGTAACAAGTTCTTTGCCTAGGCGTTTCGCTTAGTTAGCCAGTGGACGTGTAGTTGTATTTCTCTAGACGGTCTCCGCACTCAGATTTGATGTTAATCTTAAAAGTGTCACCGTCACATAATGCACACATATTTTCCCCGTTGTTAGAATACTTTTCGGTGATTGTCAATTATGAGTGGGCCAGTCAGTCGAAAGTTCTCTTTTTCTGACCTTGGCTGTTCTTTCCTAGGATATAGGAATTGTGTTATTTTCTTAGTTTTGCACTGTAGCTTTTGTAGTATCATGTCCAAAGATCGTGGTAATTGTGTGTACTGTTTATTGCATATGCAATAAAATATGTAGTATACACTGATCTGTGTAGGTTTTCTGAATTTTCAAAATTACCTGGTCATTGGGTGTGGATGTCGGTTAAAGGCACCGTCCCACCTCAAAATCGTTTTTGAGATTTCAATGTTAAAAGAATCTCTAGGAGCTGCTGATCACAATGGTATACATGATTCCATGCAGGGCTGCTGAAAAACCCCTTTTTCGAGCCCCTACTTCTAAGGAGCCTTTGGGCGGAGCCGGGGGCGGAGCTAAGAAACTTTCCAAATAATTCAGTCCAGGTGGAGCATCTCCTGAGGAAATTCGTAAATGTCGTGAGAGTAACTCATCAACTCCCTAACAGAATAGAAACTGTCTTTCATGTGTGACTAGCCAAGGAGTTCACCCTCCGGAAACCGTGCAATTCCGCCTTGGCTCCGGAGCCAGTGAGAGATTGCAAGGTTTCCGCCCAACGTCCTTCCCTGCTCGTCGCAAATGGAGCGCAGTTTCTATTCCGTTGGGGAGTTGATGAGTCACTTTCACGACATTTACGAATTTCCTCAGTAGATGCTCCCCCTGGAGTGAATAATTCGGAAAGTTTCTTAGCTCCACCCCCGGCTTCGCCCAATGTCTCCTTAAAAATTGGTGCTCGGAAGTGGGGTTTTTCAGCAGTCCTGCGTGGAATCACGTATACCCTTGTGATCATCAGCTCCTGGAGATTCTTTTCACGTTGAAATCTCAGAAACGATTTTGAGGTGGGACGCTCCCTTTAAGTTATGGGAAGGTAGGAGATCGGCCAAGGGTGTTCATCGGAATTGTTTATTTCCTTGTTTTTTTTTTGTTTAAAACACGTATTCGTTGAATGATCCCTACGTCGTTTTCACTCGGACGATGGTGTATTATAATATGGCCCTTCTTAAGCAGGAGTGCCATCCAACGCCATAAAGTAAACTGAAAGGATTCGTCTGTGTGCGGCTGGGTACAGTCTATGTCAAAGCGATTGTCGGATGCTCGAGGAGCGAAGCCGGTCCCAAATGAAGAGTGCGGTAAGCGTGCACCTTGTAAGAGTGTCCCGTTGGTCTCACCACTATTTTCTGGCCCAATAATAACCCGACAATAATTTTGACACAGGCTGTTTTTACGATGAAATATGAGAGAAGTGTTAATACTCGGAAGAAATTTCTACCCAGAATGTATGTTTCTGTATTGTAACAATTTGCAGACAGTTGATTTGTGCGACCTTCATAGTTAACGGTTACAGAGAGTTGATTTGAGGACATTACCTAGTTTCAATGACGTAGGTCCTTTTTTTGATCTTAGAGGTATTACTGCTAAGCACTACCCACCAGTTAACAGCACTTGGCTACGTTTTGCCGAGTATGCAGTGGACGAACACTACGTCTTTTTCTCGTATCGGGACCCGCAGATGTTAAGGAGAACGGAGAGCTGCAATCTTTGCTGACGTTCCTTGTAAAATACTGTAATTTCTTTGTAGTATGATAATCTGGATGCAGGTACGGTCTGTCGGTCGTTTCGACCTTCAGTCAATGATCGATCGATCACAGCCCTTCTCACAGCACCAGTAAATTGGTGTCCACGTATTCTTATTTGTAGCTGTCAGGATCCATTCTTTTTTAACTATTTAGTGCTTCCTTTTCACGCCTGCGCTGCTTTTGCTCCGAGTTTCTTTTTCACTTATTGCTCGTAGAATATAGTCTTTGCTTCCGACCAATCTCGGCGACGTCGCTCCCGCACGAGCCACTGCTATTCAATACGTATCTAAATCGGCGTTGTATGAGCAAACGGTGACGCAGGTTACATTACTCTACACGGAGTATAGCTGCGTTAATACTTCATCGTGGCGCGAATGCCGCGCACATACGGATCTATTTGACAGCAGTTGGTCTTGTGTGGAAGGACGCGCACACTACGATGGCGTTGTGGTAATTGGCGGTTATCCTCGCAACGAGACGCCGGTCCGCATCGCATACTTATATTCGTTTCTTTCGAGAATCACGGGATAGGCCGACTTCTCGTCGCATCTGCTAACAGGCGACGACTTGCGATGCGACTATTTCGTCGACGTTATGAATCAAGATTTATCCTTTTCCAACATTTTAAAAAATCATGGTTGGCTGGTAGAGAATTACGTAATGTGATGCATTTGTTCTTCAACAAAGTTCCTCACTCAACATTGTACAAAATTTAATGTCGTATTTCAAAAATTTCTCTATCATAGATGAGTGAGACAGTGTGTAATTTGGAGAAGTTGTGCGTAATGGTGGCATTGAGGCTGTGTTAGTAATTTCGCGCTATTGGAACTATTTTTCCGAGGATTCCACGGATAAATAGGTGTAAAAGTAGGGTTTGGGGGCCCCACCGCTGGCCAATCGCGGGAGGGAGTGGGGGCGGGGACGTTAAATATTGGGTTGTTCGGAAAGTAATTGGGATTTTCAAGCGTTGCAAGAAAAATTTTATTTTCTCATAGTGAAATAACATTAATCAATGTCTATTTTGTTCGACTACCTTTTGCCATCTTTCTGCTAATTTTATAATTCCTGTCTCGCAGAATTTCTGTTCTTTTTCAGAAAAAAAAAGTCGAAAAAACTGTGCTACACGGGATGTGACATCCTCATCTTCGGTAGAGGTTTTCCCATTGATATAGTTCTGCAAAGATCGAAATAAGTGGTGGTTAGATGGCGCAAGATCAGATGCAACAGCCAAGCACCAATGGTTTTTACCGAGACGCCAAAGATGTATGCGATCCAGCATAGCATTGGTGGATGACCACTCCTTTGCAAATCGCCAATTCTGGTCGGTTTTTTAAGGATTGGTTCATGCAATTTCACCAGTTGTCGACAGTGGGGGTCCGAATTGACATTCTGGTTCCTTGGAAACTTTTCAAAATATATCACACCCTCGTAGTCCCAAAGGAGTGGTGTTCCACCAAGACAATGCTAGACCGCATACATCTTTAGAGACTCGGCAAAAATCATTGGAGCGTGGTTGGGAATTATTGTAGCATCCACCGTATAGTCCTGATCTTGCACCATCTGAGTGCCACTTATTTCGATTGTTGCAGAACTACTTGAATGAGAAAACCTTTACCGAAAATGAGGACATCAAATCCTATGTAGCATACTTTTTTGCTGGAAAAGACCAGAAGTTCTATGAGAGAGGAATTGTGAAATTACCAGAAAGATGGCAAAAGTTAATCGAACAAAATAGAAAATATATCATTGGTTAATGTTCTTTCATTATGAGAAAATAAAAGTTTTTTTTGCAACGCTCAAAAATCCCAATTACTTTCCAAACAACCCTATAGTTCTTATTGGTTCTTCTTCGTAATGTCAGTGATATCTTCACTTCCTGCAGTTACCTATAGAATGCAAGACGAATTTGTGAGACTCTTATCCGTTAGCCGCAGTTACTTATTCGGTATTTTTCTTGTCATCCGGTTCATTACGTATGCGGCTCTAGGATTATCCTATCTTACCTACTAGATAACAGTTTACAAGTTCCAGAAAGAGGTCCGCTCTCTGCCGTGTTTTTATGTCTTGCTGAGATCTGCATGAACCTTCTAGGCAGTTATCATAAACTTAGTTCTGAAGTGAAGGTGTGTTTTTCTTTTATTAAGTTGAATCAATCCTTGTTAGACGATGAGACGGTGTTTAGTTTTCTAAAGCCTCTGTAGAAATGTTTTCAGGAGCATCATGCACTCGGTCGTGAAGTGAATTTTACCATAGTGTAGATGGAGAACAAGAGTTGCATATTCTGCGAAACAATGTTCAGTACCAGTCAAGCCGAAGTCATGACAAGGTAAGCACACTGGATTCATCGCTTATCGGATCATGCTGAGCCGTGAACGACGAATTAATGTGATTGTGGATATCGGAGAAAAGTCGTCCAGCAAGAGAACAGGTGAAACCGTTTTCGTTGTCGGAAAAAGATGGTTCAGTTCCGCTGCGGAATGAGTGAATGTGATGAGCGATCACTTGACAGCTTTGTACCCTACAGTGAAAGCGGGCCTCTGAGTCTGAGGGCTATGGATTGAGCGAAGTTTGTTCGGCGTTCAAGCAGATAAGTGCGTCTTCAACTAGCCAGATGAACTTCGCTAGATGTACTGCCGTAATAAAATTACCCTCCAAGGGTTTAGCGCAACAAAAGAGCCATCAACAGCTGGAAGACTTTGATACCATCGAGAACCGTATGATTTCCCTACTATTCGAAGCCTACTGGCATACCATTAGCTCCACTGCAAGATGCTAAACATCTGCTGACAATGGATGAAATGAATTTAATGCAGTATTCCGTAGAATGTATTGGCGAGTCCATATCCGGTCTTATTATAGGCGTCAGAGGACTGAATTTTTGCCTATTTTGCAAAAAAAACAACATAAATCTGGATTAGGTTAATTTACGGGACGTGAACAATGCCGAACTGTAGCTGCCATTTGCCAACTCAACAAATTGATGGGTACTTTGTCATCTTCCTGCCCATTACTGAGTCATCTGGATTGGGTGGATCATGAAGGTAGAGGGTCACGTGCATATGATAGAGATGACACGTGCCTTGCCAACACAGTTTTTGAAAACATACTTGGTCCTTCTCTAAAAATTGCCAAAAATAATGCCTAAAAAGACTAAGAGGGGGGAGGGGGGTGGAGTTTAACGTGGTAGGGTAGGAGAGGGAGAGGGTAAGCATGAGGAGGGGGAATTTTTACGCGGTTAGGTGAGAGAGGGAGAAGGTGAGCATAGGGAAGGGGAATGTGCTGAGAAAATATCTGCAAGAGTCGTTGAGACCATCCACCGGGGCTTGAATACATCATTGAGATTACCCAGGGTGAACGCGTTGACGCCCTTGTTAACGATGGGTAAACTTGTGTGGTGTCAACACGTTTACCCTGGGTAATCTCAACGATTCATCCGGCACAGAGCTGTTCATGAACGTGTAACTAAGCCAAACTAGGGAACGAACTTCCTCTTTCTGCACCCTACAAAGTTTGTGGGATAACTAGTGACGATGAGTATCAATGGTTTGCGTGGGTAGCACTTCATGGACCCCAGCCCAGCATGACACCCCGACTAGCAATGATGTCTCTGAAGTCAGGAGCTGAACCTTATCAATTTTAAGAATGACTTCAAAAAATTAAGTGTTTATATCCAGAGGGGAGCGTTCTTTGCAAGAGCCGGGATCCTATATTTGGATTAGGGCGGGCGAGGGGGGTGTGCGGGGGGGTGGGGGGGGGTCGGGG
>KN729119.1:0-13718 GCA_000816745.1 Ancylostoma duodenale
ATTTATCATGGTAAGACTATCAAACTCATTTCCATGTGTTGGAGCTCCAAACGAACTTATTTTTTATTTCTTCTTATTCATTCATTTCTTACTAGTTTTCTTTTCCATATAAGAAGATGATTAAAGATGATTATGTTAGTTATAACGTGTTTCCCTATCCCGGTGTTTATTTTTACTATTTTACTGCAAGTTATACTGAGAACGTGTACGATTCATTTTGGGTTTTGTTTTCGTCTTCGGTGGTTTGCAAAGCAAATTCCAACTCAGCTACAATCTTTTGTAGGTAAACTTAACTTATATACCGAATCTGTTGGATCGATTTTGCTGTCACTATCTAAAAACAAAAGGACAAGGGTGAATTCCTTGTGTTTACACATTCGAAAGACTCGTGAGAGCACTTTCCGTTTAACAGGAGCAGAGCTGCCTTATTTTTTTCATTGATTTCGTCCGTGACTGGTAGCTGTATGGGTAATCAGGTTTCAAGATTCTCACAAATCAAAGCGACGTTTAGTGGTTATTGATTTTTCTTCTGGTCGCCGGTAGGCCTTATTTTTGATAGGAGTTGTCCTTGAAAACGATTATGAGTTTCGCTGCGGCTTCTTTATTCTTTTCTGGCATTGAGAATTTTCTCCTAATTAGCAGTGACAGTACTGCATTATACCTGCATATTTTTACATTTTCTGGAAATTTCCTTGGTTTACCTTTCTGTCATCTTGTATCGTTCTCAGACGTTATCCCTTATGTATCTTCTGCTCCCGCATATGCATTCGCATCATTTTTCAGGAGTCACAGGATGAAAGTCTCCGCTGTTGGACCGCAGATGCGTGCGTTCACCCTGCGCGTGCGTCAATTCTCCGCACAACCACAGTTCACCCATCCTTCTGTGGTGTTCGTGAAGGAGGCAGCTGGTACGGGATCTGATCAGTAATTTTGACATCCTTTTGAGTTTTTCTAAACTTCTCTTGTGGTTGTTGGAAAAGTTTGCTGTCCATTGCTAATATTACCATTTAAGCCCGTCAAAACTCTCTTCTTGGACCCGCCGACAAGCAATTCCCACTGCCTGGTGATGTCTGCCATAAGGTTCTTCTCCAGGAGCAACCAGTTGTGCCGGTGAGAATTAATTTCTTTGATGTAAAGTATCTGTAGACCTTGATAAAATAGGAACCTCAATTTCTTTTTTTTAAATTCTTTTCTTCTCAGCGTTCCGTCGCCCCATCTGTGGTGGACAAAAACACCCACTCTGTCCAGGAACTGCTGTCATCAAATCGTGTAGATGTGGATCCCAACTATGCTGCGCAAGTCCAAGAGTCTGTGCTGGAGGAGGTAGGAGTGATTCGCTTTAATCCTTTTTTCAATGATTGGCAGTTGATAATTTGGACAATACTTTCTTACAAAATGTCTATTTTATGAGCCCGTATTGCATTTATGTTTTCTTGATGCGTACGAAATAAAAATAATAAAGTAGAAGGCGAAAAATCACGGTGTTTCCCATTGCCTCAGGTAGTCTCTATAGTATTTTTGGACAGTATTCACGAAAAAAGCTGTGGTTTGAATTGTGTTTGGTTTTTTTTGTGGTATTTAGAATTCATTGAATTCATTGCGGTTATTAATTTTTTTTTCTCTTTTGGTCACTTTTTCGCCTCTCCAAGGAGGCGTTACGTAGTTTCTCATCTAAAAAGCCAAGATTGCTGAAGAAATTGATGTCCCTAGTGGAAAATTCTTGCCAGTGAAAAGCTTTTCAAACTATCCACCTAGTTCCTTGAGTAACTTTCCGTTGTGACGTATTCTGGAACCGGAATACCTGTCCAGATTGTGTGCCTTAAAAGAATGATATGTGTTTCAGGCTCAGGCGAATGCTGGTGACTGGCCTGTTGAACTAACCGTGCAAGAATGCCCGCGACTATTGAAAAAAGGTGGAATTTGTTGTTGCTTCTGCACTTTGCTTCACTTTATTTTTTCCTTTCTGACCGCAAACACGTTTACAACTTTCATGTCTGAACATTTCAATTTCCAGTGATTTCCTACGTTCTTCGACAGCATAGTTCATTGTCCTCATAGAAAGCTTTGCATTTGGCTCTTTTATGTCTAATTTCATTTCATATGTGGTCATTCCAGACATGAAACTTCTATTCCCTGGAATGAGCTTTGACAACGTGAATGTCAGCGTAATGAACATCACTCAGAAAACGGAGAACGACATGAAGGCGTGGAGTGAAGAAATGGAGCAGGAGCGTGAGATGCTCACCGCTGCGGTGAGTTGGTTTTCGTCTTTGGTTTACCTCTGTAAGAAGCCTCTTTTATCTTTTTTCTTCGGAAGAAATCCCAGCAGTGTCATTTATCCTTGAACATTTCAATCTCTGCCGTGGAATTGACAGCGTAATTCTCAAGTTAAGTTAATGTTTTAGTTCATCTCTTCGGCCACCGCAATCGCCACGACACTTCGCCGCTGCGGATATTGGGCTGATTTTATCGATCCGTCATCAGGAAGACCATATCTAGGTATTCATTGGTTTTGCTACTCTAAGTTTGTTTGTTTGAATTCGTGAACCTGATCACTTTTCATTTCTTTTTTTTCCTTGTCATCTTCAAGCTTTTTAGTTTGCTTTTGAATCCATTAGGTCGAAATCTAGCCGGTAGACTTCAAACTGCAGCTATTTTCGATGAATTTAGGAAAATTCACGAATCACACTCTTTTCGAGACGGACGATGCATACAAACAGATGGGATTCCGCATCCAAGATTTGGGATGCTGTAAGGTACGTCCTTTTACAGTTTGCTATGCACACGAGCGGAGTACTACTCACAAGTTCGGCTCTAGAAATGGGTGATGTCTCATATTCCATCGAAAAATGGAAAAAATTTGCATACCTCTCTTCCACACCCACTTCCTGCTTATTCAGACTCATGGATGGTGCAATCCATGTAGCGTTCGAGGAAGAGTTTTAGGTTTAACTTCTACCGGAAAAGAAACTGACGGACATTTCTTTACACATTTTCCTTTTTCCCTTTTTATGTTCCACTTTTTCTTATATTTTTACTTGTTTTTTTTTTTGAGTGATGATTTTTGCAGGTCCTTCAACACGTCGTTTGGGCAACGAACGCTTTCGTTGGTACGCTGTTCACTGACGCCCCAGCTGACTGCCAGATTGTCCAGGATATCGTGCGCAAAGTGAACACTGACGACGTAGTGGTTCAGAACCGGGAATGAGCGGGGTATGACTCGACTGTAGAGAAAAAACGTAGCTATTGATTCTGAATGTTCTTTGTTTATCATTATGTACGACAGTGATCAAATCATAAACAGCTCGCTTATGAGTTGACTCTGATGCTCATCGATTTAGGAGCGAATCTTGGGTTATTGTACAATTAGCAAGCTGTAGTTTATTGTAGTGATTTTCAATGTTTCTTCCCTTAAAAATCCGGTGTTTGGGATAAATTTGTTGCCACAATGTCTCTTAAAGAGGAAGAATCTTGTGTACAAATTCTGTTAGAGTAAATAAAATGTTCTTTTAATGGAATATTTACTCTAGTGAGCATTTATAACTGTCATTGAACACAAGTGTGAGGGCACTATGCCCTAATTTGCAGGAAATTCTGGCCTTTCCAGGTAATTTTCCACTGGATACTACTTATAAATTTTTTATTTAATAAGTAACAAATTATTAACATTTGTACATTGTAGCAGTCATCTTTAGTAGAATTGCATATAAGAAATGACCTATTGATTGGTGCACTACTTCTGAGACACCTTAGAAGTCTATCGCTACTGGATACTCCCCGGTTAGACATCCTGTGCAATGACCTACGTCAAAATTCGCCCGTCGCTCGATTCCGGATTGTACGCCCTGGACTGGTATTACGGTAGTGTACAGTACTCTTCTACTCTTAAAATTCTTACCGCACCTTTAGTAGTCCTTCCACAGACAAGTAGGCCACTGACGTCGCCCCGAAGTGGTGAGTGATCTCGTCCAAATCCTTATTACTGGCTAGTAATTCTTGCCGAGTAGGTATGTTAATACCCATGAAGCAGGGGAATTTCACTGGTGGCGAGGCGATTCGTAGATGAACCTGAACATTCACTAAAAATCGATATCGATGGATGTGTGCGTGACTTTTGGGACAAGGCGTACCTCTTTGGCTCCAGCGTTCAGTAACATCTGTACGAGTATTCTCATCGTGTTCCCGCGAACTATTGAGTCATCAATCAGCACTATACGTCGTCCTTCGACATTTTTTCGAATCACACCTGAAAACTCGTCCACATAGGGAGGGGCGGTCTTTGACAATGAAATTTACTGGACTTGGGATAGGTTTTTACCCTATCTGCGACTGTGGCTCCTACAGGCAACTCGTCCTTATCTAGGCCCCAGACATCATCAACATTACCCAAGGTAAATGTGCCCATACTGCAGAATCACCCATCGTTAACATCAGTGTCAACACGTTAACTCAGGGTAATTCCAATGACGCATCTAGGCCCTTGGCACGTATGCATTTTTGAGATTACCCATGGTAAGCCCGTTATCGTATCCAGGTTTACCCCTTACCGAGTAACTATCAACATGTTTACTTCGTGTTTATTCGTGACGTCTATATCCAGTCACTATCAATTGGTAATCATACCACTGGGTATGAGATTACCCACCCTCCCAATGATGCATTTGGATCCTAGCTATAGCCTGGATTTGGATCTATCATTTTAATTACCCAGGGTAAGCCTGTTGACGCTCATATTAACAATAGGTAAATTAGGGGTGTGTTAACACGTTCACACTCGGTAACCTCAGTGATGCATAGGACTCCGAGGCCAGGACGCCTTATAGGAATTGGAGGGATGGGTAATCCCACTCCTATGGGCATGATTACCCTTGGGTAGCAGCTGGATATAGACAACGTCACCTATGGCTAAATACATGGAACGGTAAATTCGTACACGTTAACACGTTTACCATGGGTAATCTCATTGATACGGCCGGTGTCTAAAGTTATATCCTAACCCAGGTAACGATTACTACAGCAACGCTTACCGAACTTCTTATGAATCGCTGATTGTCGCATAGCATCGCACGGTTGTATAAACGATCGTCCAACATAGCTGTTTCGATGAAAACAAGGCTCATAGGGAACACCAGACTAAAACAACATGTTGCAAGCCCTACAGCAACTCTTTTCGCTCTGGGACCAATACCTGAGCTGCATAGCCAATAGCCGCTGCTGTTGACGAGTCTGGCACATTCGAAATTATATCCGCGTCGGCATGACTCTCTGTGGCTAGGATTCTACCGCACTTCTCCCTGAATTAGTGTTTCGGGAAGGACGAGTAATCAGCCAATGAGAGGAGTGGGCGGGGCATAACACATCAGCCATCCAATGAGAGTTGTCTGCACACTTGCACCAGGTGCTTTCCACTCAGGACTCACTAACCTGACTGTTTGGACCTGTTGCCCTTCAATGATCGAATCATTTCTGGCAAAATAAACATATTCGAAGATGCACGCAGCCTGTGGCGTTTGCGGCTTCATCTGAAATGAAATGAATCAGGTGGCTCAAAAATCGATAGGCGATCGATAATGTAATGCTGACCAATCGGAGTGTGGAAGCTTTATAAAATATTCTTGCGAAAAAAAAGGTTCCAAGCTTGGTATTATATTAACTTCAATGGGATACGATTCTCTGGAGCCCTTCACAAAAATTTATATTGTCTCAAAAGTTGTGCATGGTTAAAAAATCATTGACCCATGCCCGACTTTTGGGACACCTCACCTGAAACACCGATCGTATTCCCTTCCGTGAGATCTCAACAATCTCCCCTGGTTCAACCTCGAAATTCAACTTTGCCGTCCCAGGGAGTGCACACGACTCCGACGCCGCGCAATACGCCACAGGTGTCGGATCAGCTTCTGGAAATTTCCATAAATTATCGATTGGTCCACAACTTCTGGGACAGCTACAAAACTCACGTTCTGCGTCATAGATGGTTCCAACGCAGAGTGGCCTGTTTCCGTATGGGTCTCGTATAGCATATAGGCGATCATACGTCATTACTAGTAACGAGTATGACATATTGATTGCTGACATTGTCACGGCAAGTTCCTGAAGACATCATCTGACATGATCTGACATCAGAACTACGGCATAAAGTAACGTGGAACGGTGACAATTATGACGGTTATGTAAGGAATTCACAACAAATCCGCCTATTTTAGAAAAAAAATCTGGTCAGAGACGCAGAGGAAAGAGCTGTACCATGCAGGAGAGTGTGAATATCGATTGCTTAGAGAAAATATCGATTACCTTAGAGATATCACCCCAGTTTTCATCATTTCGACACTTGTAGTTCAACGCTATCGCCTTCGCAACCATTTGGGCGATTAATTCAGAGTCGGTGTCTGTGGAGAGCCCGACGCCTTGATGCAATGCCTAAAATCGATAAAATCAATAAATCAATGAGGTGACGTCGCTAGTTTGGCAGATAATTTTTTCCGCGAGTGTATCACTTTTGGGGGCTGTGTAGGTTGTCGAAGATATTCCTATGGTTATCGCAGCTGTGGATGTACCTTCTTACTGGATCGTTAAGTGGGCGTGTCCTCTCGCCACCTGCACCCTCTTATGTTCTGTGATTCACAAGAATTAGCTTCTTTCCCTCTCTATTCGCTTGTAAACGCCATCGGGGAACAGTTCTCGCCTTTTTACCATATGGCACAAAAGATCACCGAATCTTTCCTTTGGAGAGTTTCCTTATTGCTCAAAGTTGATAACAAAATTCATGCGATTTCGATCAATACCTATGCAATGTTTTCACTATTAAACACAAGCGAAAAATGGCTTTTGCGTATATTTTTCATTAGAAGCCCGCGAAAATCACATTTTCAAGAAGATAGAGATTTTTTCACCCACCTCCTTCCTTTTCTTCTTCGCATCCACCAACTCTCCGTTATGGGAAATGGCAACTGTTCCTATCGCAGTATAGACGACAAACGGCTGCACACAGTTGATCGCCTTTCGCTTCCCTCCAGCAGTAGAATATCGGTTATGGCCGATGATGATTCTGGAACCTGGAAGAACAGCTAGACGCTTCAGGATGCACCCTGTTTTTCCGGAAATTTCGTGAATTCTCTCGGAAGATCTAGGAAAAACGAAGAATTTTATCAGATTCACCATTCAATTTGCTTAGATTCTCCTCCAGAAATACATCTCGGACCAAGCCGTGGCCTTTGATGATCTCAAGGTGGTCTCGGTCGACACCGTTTGAGCCTACCAGTCCGGCTGATTCTGTTCCTCTAGAACAATAATATATGTATAATAATGTAATAAAATAATATATATACAATGTAGACAAAATAGACACATAAAATGTATGTATACTTTAAAAAGATGTATAAAATGACGCAACAAATAGTCAGCAAAAGCCGATCAAGGCAATCACTACGTCGCGACTCGCGGACAGGTTATGCGCCTGCTCTGAGTCTTCCCGATACCCTTCTTTCGTTAAAACTAATGTAAAGAAAAATTCTTGTAAATTGACCGAAAATTCCGAAAAATTAGCAGTATAACCAGAAGACAGCGAATTTTTGAATGCATCTCATAGCAAGGTGACAGAAGAACATAGAAAAGGGTTCACTCAGGCTTATTTGGGAAAGCTCAACCCGGAAAATTAAATTCGCTCTTTTTGAGCCAAAACCTAACGAAATTATTCTTTCTATCTGACTAGTAATAGTTTTCCACTGACAAAATATTCGTTTTTTTTTCAATTCTTACAACTTGTGCAATTGCGGGCCCCTGCCGCGTCGCACCACCTTCGCAGCGCAGCATTCTTGTGATTGACGCTGCGACTGCGCCGCGTGGGTGGTGCGGTGCGGCAGACCAGCGCAGGGACGCAATTGTTATCGAAGTTCCTTGCAATACAGTACCTGTGTTGAAGCGCCGTCAGTCCATCTGCTGCTAGTATGGGAAGTGCACCGTCCACTTCAACACCTTCTGCCTGCACCATCCCCATGATGCCGCACATCCTGAACTGCAGGGATGAAGTCTGTGCAGGAGCAAATCACACACTGTTCCTGAAATTCCTGAAAATGCTACAGTGCATCCAAACCAGGAAATTCCGCAATGGGATTCAGAAAGCGGTTTCAAGGAAATATGGTTGGAAATAAATAAGACAGCAAAGAAAGTCACATTGAGAATCTATGGGGTAGGGTTCCAAAGGTTCAGAGATGGCGTAGATGCCATGTCGATTGCGGTTACATGGGTGGTATTCTAGAAATCAGATAAAAGATGGACGTTGGTCTCTTGATCCATTGATTGCGACGCTCAGCTGTGAGCACGTCAGCGATACAGCGATGAGATTTACGAGGATGTAGCACAAAATTCTAACGAGTGATTCGATTAAAATAAGAAAGAAACTCGTCCAAAACAAATTCAAATTTCTATTTTGAGGCTCATTTTAGTAAAAACAAGAAGAGCAAGTTTTACAGACACCAATATTGCTTCAAAAATGTTAGTCTGAGTTTTCCAGCACTCTAGCTGACCCTTGCAGGTATAATATGGTCAAACCGAATGAAATAGCAACAAATAGGAATACGAGGAAAATATAGCCACAACAACTAAATAGGAAATGATTAGGAACAACAAATATTGTATAGGTGCACAAGTGGTACACGTAGAGCTACCCAGCAGGGGAAAGGTGGGTGGGGGGGAGGGTGGTAAAAAACTGGGGTCTCTGATACATTGCGTACACATGGAAGAATAGAACTACTGAAAATTTCAATTCTAATATCGAATAATTAGAAGTAAATATCTCTATTAAATACAAGCTAACACATGATTTCTACTTTTTATTGTAGAAAGTATTTTTGAAAAATTCCACGTCCCACTTTCGGGACCCTCTCCCCCCTGTGCCCGCAAATGATGCACTACACATATAAAAATAGCAATTATGGGAACAGTACAATGAGACAAGACGTCCTGCCGTTGGTTAGTTTACATAACTGATTTCCGTAAGTGCGTGCGTCTGACTGAAATAATATGTAGCACCGGGCTCATTCACATGAAAAATTTTCTATAGGCAGCTGAGGTTTTCTGGATCTCTTTTCTCGCAATCTCGGACGGAGGTAGTACATTCGCACGGGCCCGGCACAAATTCTTTTTTTTTTCTGAAAATAACAACATAAAAATCCTAAGCAGGTAATTGTCAACTAATGGTTGAAGGAACAAGAACAAAAATGCGACAAACAGGCTAAGAGAGAGGAAAACCCGACGACGAAGCGGATATCGTGATTATCTGACCTTAGCACCATGTGATGCGTTTTATGGTTTGCCACTGGCAGAACACAAACGACCTAAGAATGAAACAGATAAGATGTGCTAGAGGAACAAAATCCTTTCGCCCGTATAAAACTTCTGAGATTATGTCTAAGGATTTTACAAGACATATATCTAAGGATTTTACAAGACACCGAAAGCTAACATGCACTGTACTAGAGTATGCTTGGGACCGAATAAAAACCGAATAACTTTGTTACCTTGACTAACAACTCAGGAAGAAATTTAAACATTCAGATATTCGAAAATAAGAAACCCTAAGGCTCTTCTTCTCTCTCATACGGCGCTATATTGGTCTGTCCGTGATGTAGGAACATTCGAATTTTCCATTCATTCTGAACATTCGATATTCGGAAGCAAGAACATTCGAATTCGAATAAATGGAAAATTCGAGTGCTGGAGTCCAATACAGCGCTGTATTGAAGGGGAAGGAGAGCTTCAGAGCTTTCGGGAATATCTAGATGTTTAAATGGTAATGTTAATCAAAGTGACAGAATTATTCGATTTTTATTCGGTCCCAAGTATACTATAAAAATGAATTCTGGAAAGTTCAGTGACTTTCGACTGGAAAACTAGTAGAAAATAAGGTCTTATAACACAAAAGAAATCGTGCGGTGGCACGATGTGCCGTTTGCTGCTCCCACAAATTGATCGCTGGACCAATCAGTAGATCATAGAAGGGGTCAAATCTGGTAGAGCACTAGCTACGCTCCTCCCATATTGAAAATCTGGTTATAGTTGCTTTGCTTGGGTTATTTCTAAGAATATTTTGGACCTATAGTAACCAAGAACACTTTTCTAAAAAATTGTAGGTCATCTAGTGAAGTTGAACAACTGTTGACCAAATAGAGCCTGTCTGGACCACCTTTCTCAGCTATTCCAGCCTCAGTTCTACAAAAGTAGTGTACAGTACTGCTGAAAGTAGAGGTATTTGTTGGCTGAGTAACACTGTAAAGACAAAATTTCTCTTTAAGGTAACACTCAGTAAAAAGCATCAGAAGGATACTTCTGTACAGCAAACAAGATATTCAAAGGCGCCCAAAAAAGCGAAATTAAAAAAAAAGATTGAGTTTTCCATCGGAAAAATAAATTTCTAGCCTTTTCCGTGAATTTCTCCGGAAATTACAGTGAAATCCCATAGAAATCGCAGCATTTCCGACTAAGTACCCTTAAAAGACTCTTTACCTCCTATTTAAATTGGTTTCCATAGATGTTACAGCATCTATTACCACTGTTTCGAATAGTACAACAGCGCATTGATTTCCCCGGCCGGCGTTGATGTGGCGGTTGTCGAGCGCCAGCGGTGTGCACGGATGGCCGAGTGGTCTAAGGCGCCAGACTCAAGCATACGCTTACCGCGAGCGTAGCGGTGTAGTTGGGCATTCTGGTACTCGTAAGGGTGCGTGGGTTCAAATCCCACTCCGTGCAAATGTTTTGCATTTATCCACTACAACTCAACTAGATGTTTTCTACCCATAATACTCAGCTAAATACCTTGCAAAAGCAGAGAATTTGCTCAGAACTGGGGAAATTTCTGTTTTGCATAGAGTTTGCGACAAACTTGCAGTATTCTCCCACACGAAAGTCCCCTCTATGGAATTTTCTCCAAGTTTCCTTAGAAAATGAATGTTGAACTGTTTACTTCCCCTATAATCTTGTTTATCACTCTTTCTTCAGCTGTAAACAACTGGTAGGGCTCATTTCACTTCACTCACCCACTCCGAAAACTCGCTCAGGGTGAACTCATCGACATGATGACCGTTATCACCCTGTTTTCACAGATACTTGGTGAATTTTTGAATATTTAACAAGTTCCAGAGCCTGCTAACACCACGCTGCCCAACTGAGGGAATAAAAAACCAGGAATCTGGGCGAAATTAATCCAGATGCACTTCCGCCACGACTATATTTCCTGGGCACATAGTCTTGGATGAGAGGCTACTGCTGGCCATAGCGATTTCTCCAGTAATTTTTCACACGTATGCATGAAAAAATCCCAGAAAAAAAGTGTTATTAAAGGAAACAATCCTTATCCAGGACCTCAGACGAGGTTATTAGTAATCCATTTACCTAATCGTCGACCACATTTCAGAATCCCTTACCTATTTAATGTTAGTGTTCACTATTGCACTATGGTCTGGATTTATTGGTTGCTGCCGAAGAGAAAAACCTAACATGGTTGACACGGTACGTGATTTTGCGAATATCAAGAACGCGGGCGTTAGGGCGCGACGATCAATACGTATTTTTCGCACTACTACTGTCGCCCACTCATTTTAATCCATTTTGAATGAGGAGAGCGGTTCTGGGTGATGGAAATAAATTGGCTGATTGACAGCAACCACGACAATAAACAAACAAGTAAACAAACAAGCCACTGCAACATGTCGTTTTCGCGTTAGCAAATTTTGACTACGCCACCGAGACTTCCTCCTTTTCAGCCTGAAGCCAAAACTGCCCGAGAACTGGTACGTTACTTTTTTTTCAGAAATTCATAAAATTTTGCTTTTCTATGAAATCAAACGATGTTGAAGGAGCCACTGAAAGAGACGTCAGAAGTAAAAACAGCCGTGGAAGAGTCGGAGAAGAGCAAGGAGGACAAGACGAAACTCACTGTGCAAGGCATCCACGACAGCCCGAAGGCCAGCCTAGAAGTGCAAGAAACACAGCCCTACTCGAACGTTATGTCCACTCAGCTCAGTTTCATGCCGTCTGACTTCGCTCTGAACCCTAGCCTCAAGTAGGTCTTGTTCTAGGCTGTCGTCAGAGCAAGAGTGGGAAGTTATTAGTGAAGTAGCACAAGTGGGAAGTGTTTGTAGGTCCCTAGAACCATGGCATGGGCCCAGAGTCTGGGAGCGCCATGATTTTGAGGTCAATTCGTTTGAAAAAAAAAGAATCCCCCATCAGATGTAGAGGGTTAGCTCTGTAGGCCCGTAAAATGGAGGTTATTTGGCAGTCACTCATGGAAAATTATCAAGGAAGGGGTAACAAGACGGCACCAAGTACACCGTGGAGTGGTAATGTTGTCGGGAAGGGTGAGAAGAGTAGGGTACATTGGTGACGAAGGAAGGTAAGGTAAGTTCATATGAGATGGGCTAGAAAAGATAACGGGGCAAGAGTGGCAAACAGGGGACCGGGTGCAAGCGGGTGGTAGCGAGACTGACTGAGAGGGATGGGGGGAGGGGACTTCACGGAACATTCCCTTCTGGATTCCAACATATTCTGAATATTCTGAATACATAACTGAATAGCTGATTCGGATGGTATGTTCAAAGCGTTACCAACCTTACATCCTCTCACTTCCCAAAAAATGAGTCACAGCAGAGTTCATAAAGACTTTTGAAGGCACCGTCCTATCTCAAATTCATTTTTAAGATTTATGTGAAAAGAATCTCCAGGAGCTGGTGATCACAGCGGTATACGTGATTCCATGCAAAACTATCGAAAAATCCTGATTCCGAGCCCCAATTTTTGAGGAGCCCGTGGGCGGAGCCAACTAGCTTCCCGAAATTCACTCCGGGAAGCGGACCTTCTAAGGAAATTCGTGTTCCTCGTGAGAGTTCCTCATCGAATCCCTAACAGAGTAGAAACTGCGAAGAGTAGAAACTAAAAACCATGTGTGACTAGCCAAGGAGTTCACGGTCCGGATATCCTGCAATCACTTCTTGGCTCAGCCCACGGGCTCCACAAAAATTGGGGCTCGGGATCGGGGTTTTTTGGCAGTTTTGCATGGAATCCCATATACCGTTGTGATCATCAGCTCCTGTAGATTCTTTTCACATAAAAATCTTTAAAAAAAACTAATTTGAGGTAGGACGGTGCCTTTAAGGTTGTCCAAGACGCCAGTGGCGGACGCAGAAAGTGGGCGGGAGGGGGGGGGGTGGGAAGAAAAGTGGGGTCTCCGCCGTTTTGGGGACCCAGACGGAAAATAAAATTAACAAAAATAATTATTATAATAATAAATATATAATAAAAATTATATTGAAAATAATGAAATAAGAATAAACAATAAAAACAAATCAATACAAGTGTCGTGACTCACGCACGACTTCCATTCCCAGGACTCCTTCGACCGACGACGATACCTTCCGGTCTGGATCGCCAGCAAGCTGGGATGCATTGGGCCGACGTCCTGCACCGGTTCAAATCCCCTTGCGTGGCCAGCGCGCCTATCGATCAGCGCGCTCTCACGGGTTACGGTACTTTCTCATGCCGCCTGTGCCCTGCGGTACCGTTCCCACGCCGGCAGCCCTATATAAAGAGCCCTCGCGTTCCATCTGGCTCAGTCTTCGCTCAGTCTTCGCCTCAGTCGCCGTCCGACCGCTCCATCGATCGTCCGCTCCGCTGCCGCCATGGCCTGAAGTCCTGCCGATGATGATGATGATGCAATCCGCTGTTCG
>KN729120.1:0-17586 GCA_000816745.1 Ancylostoma duodenale
ATCAGCCAAGTTATAGCATATATCAGCCAAGTTATAGCATATATAGCATATATATTATATGAAGGTCGGTCAGTAGCCTACTCATACCTTTTTTGCCCTACCATTCCGCTGCGATAATGACCAGAAAAATCGTCGTTGACTACAAGCATGCTCTGCTGTTGCAGCTTCGCGAGCTCAGGAGACAGAGCAACGAAAGCGATGCTCCATAAAACATATGTCGTACGATAGATCCATTCTCTGCCTCTTAGTTTACGTGAAGATTCGGTTCCACAAGTTAAAAAGCGGTGGCTAGGATTTGAGACAGACCACGACCCGGCCGACAAGGAGATGTAAATTACGAGCGCCTCTCGGAGGTGGTTGGAGGGAATTCATGGCGTGATACCCGCGAGCTAGTAGATGGACCTTAAGGCTATCAAGCTGCAATAGCTTTTCATCTACATCTATTCAAAGAGAAAAGGAAGTATGGTTTATTGGTGGATGTTTTCATCATGGTCTGAGCCACCACCAGCTTCAAGTGCGTTAGGCGTGCCCTTCAACTTTTTAGCTTTTGACAGACTTTAGCGTTCGATTCCCCAACTTGGTTACCAATGACGAAAAGTGGGCTCCTTATGTAAATCACATGAGAAAATATGGATGGCTCGGACGTCGCTAACCATGGATTCCACCGCCAAAACGAGAACTATCTCCACAGAACGCTATGCTTAATGTTTGGTCAATTGAGCAGGAACCACTCATTGGAAGCTGCTGCTTCAATGCAAGCATCCATGGCGAAGAAAACGGCTCAAAAATGCAACTTTCGCAGAAATCATCACTGGGAATCGCTGAGAGCTTTTTCTAAACAGTTTGGACCAGAGATGGTGTCATGAGGTTCAAAACAGTCCACGGAAACCCATGATCCCCTCGAAATCGATGTTTGCATGTAATTTTGCGTGTGAACGTGAATTTGCGACGTTCAGCACGATGCGACGAAGTGACGCGACGGCTTCGCTGCCCGTCGCGTTGCGCGTGTTGTGACCGTCGCCACGACGCCATCGCGTCGCGAAAAAGTATAAACACTCCTATACTGTTATGACTGTCTGCAAACGTAACGATGGTAACGATAGAGGAGGGATTAGCGGTGCGGACACACGTCACCACAGATCTAACAGACAGAAGTTTTGTTATCAGTGAAGATGATTCGAGGACCAGCTTTTCCACCGATGACCCTCGAAGTTTCTTCACCGAATTCCTTTATATTGTAGGGAAGTTGCCAACTCTAAATATTACTATTAAACTTCACCAGAATTAGGCGAATGGAAAACAATGACAGCAATTTTTCTAATGAGAACGGCAAGAAGTGCTCCCTAACGTTCTCGACCAATAATGGGCGTAATTCCCAACTCACCGCACATGTACAATGCCAATAAAACAAAAACGATCAACCGATGTCAAAACAACAAGAAGAACTCCTGTTCAATGAATAATCAAACCTGTTCAGTTGAAACTTTCAGTGGAACAGGAGGACGTCTTGAGTTAGAACGGTCGCGTCTGTGCGCAGTGGGAAACTGTCCTGACTGAGATGTTGTTTGTGTCATGAAGCTTGTCACTTTTGGTCGGAATGCTCACCGATGATTTTTGAATGCGGTTACCTTTAGCTTGTCACAACAGTTTTTCTTCCGTGACACCTGGTTTTGCGAGCTAGAACATCAGTAACTTGTCTAACGTATTTCAAGTATAGTGGAATCTTTTGTGGCACTATCCTTCTTCCTGCTAATAGAAGTGGAAGTTTATGATTAGTTGTTAGTTTTAGCGATTCGCTGCACCAACAAAGTGTAGCAGAATTATGATTTGGCTATCTCCATCACATTCCCGATTGCGATTCACGGACACATGTTCCACGGGGCGGAAGGTCATGCTGACCGTAATGAGTGAGTCGCAGGACACGCTGCTTGAACTGGTTGCGACTAGCATGTGTTGATGTTGATGTACCAAGGTAATGTGCTGTTTGTTGATACTCACGACAGCGTGCGCCCATACTTAAAGACAATTCGAGAACCACTGCTTCTTCCTTTTTCCTCGACGGTTCCCGTAAATCAACATCGTTCCACTCTCAGTAGTAACTCTTTTATTTATTCTTCCAAGTGCTGTTTGCCATTTCACCAGGGAGTTTCTGTCGTGATTCCACAACGGCGGCTTCGGTGTAAATTTTGATGGAGTTTCGTTAGACAGTACACTCTCAGAAGGACGTATCTTGTTTAAATGCATACTGAATCCAGTCTCCGCTCTGGAATAATCTTATGCTTCATTCCAGAACTTAATAGGAAACCAGGCATAGTAAGGCCAAAAATCATACTACATCACTAGATTTCTTACAATCTCACTCCCTCGTCCTAACTCTTCACAATCTGTGCAACCTAGATGAAGCCTAATTTGCACGGATTTCCCACGATTTCTGCTAAAGCATCCGAGTTAAAACTGGATTTATTGAAACACCGAGAGTTCATAGAAAAGCCCTACCCATAATAAAAATTCGGTCATTTCATTTAATACTTTTGTACCTAATCGATTCTAGCCCACAGAAACTTCGTGCCCTCTTACCTTGGGTTTCCTCAAATTAATTTTTATAGTATCTCAAGCACGGTTCCACCACTATTCTCAAGTATATCGTTTCCATTGACTATTTCGTCCGTTTGCTGTGAAGCCCTTTTTTCCACTTATAGTAACTCATATGCTTCATTAACTTGTACCCTATTTGTTTCTTAAAATGTGTAAAATTTGAAAACATACAGCTTTTTGATTACTGTTTTGGAGAACACTGGTCGAAATCACTGACCAAGTCAGAAAAAGACTCTTTTGTTGGTGATGTGTGAATCCTTGTATGTGTCATTAAAGTGAAGAATTAACACTGCAGTTGGGCCAATCGCCACAATGTGAATTGCCAAAAGTTCTCATGATTTCTGGAGCATTAGTAATCTTCTCTAAACCAGTGGTTATAGATAAAAGAAGCTTTCTTAACATCTACTATGTAATCCCTAGTTGCCGGCAGCATTGCGATTGAACCGAGATATAACAGTGTATGCCAGGCGTATCCTGGTTATCACGGGTGACTTTAAATGTGAGACAGCTAGTGCGTTTCGCAGGTACAGGCGTGTCAAACCATTTGTTTCAGAAATTGTACTTTTTCCATGGGTCGAGCTTACGTGCAAGGAAAGTTTTTTGCTCAATGTATAATCTATTCTGTTTTATGTTGGGCGTGTGCCATCGTGGCGGAGTCTATCCCTTTCAGCTTGCAATTTTGAAAACACCTAAGACATAGGAAGTTTATACATAGCTGCTGGTTAAACTTGTTGTTGACGCAGCAGTCAGGAGTAAGTGACAGTCTGACAGTCCAGAGAGGGCCAATGGGATGACTTTGTCTGCAATTACGACTTCAGCACAGTGTCAGCCAACTGTTCTAATTCTTACACTCTTTGATATGTATGCGGTGTGATTCCCTCCATTTTGATGTTTCCCTACCGCAACTTGGTAAAATGCCCCTCGAGACGCATCCTGCAGCGTTCTCCCATCGATGGAACCACTGCGGTCGTACTGCAGACAAGGTCACTACATCTCTCTGAGTTAGCAGACTATACTGCCGCACATGGTTGTTGCCGCAGCTGGCTTACCCCTAGTACTTTTTGATTATGTAAATTAATCGAAGAAGCCTTTCAGTAAGTCTCTAATATTGGACAATGCTTTCTTGAATCTGCTCACCAGGAGCGAGGGGAAATGGAACTCTAGAAACTGGGTAGTCGAAAGTCAAGGACTGAAGGTCTCAAAATCATCAAGATATTGGAAGTGCAGGGCGTCACTGGTTACGTGCCTCAACTGTGCCGCGAAAAAAAGGATAGTGTAAGTTATTAAATAAAAGGGAATGAACTACCTAGTTGAGCCCGTCAGGCCTAAATTCCACAAGAATAGCGGCAGTAGTTTTAAAAAAATCCGGCCTTGAGGCGTCATTACTGAAGATCCCTTTGTGCCAACACTCTCACCTTGAATATTGTCTCAATAAAACAAAAGTACTACAGTGATAGATACTTCCTCAAAATTTATTCAGAAAGTTTTGGGACATCGGAGAAAAAAGAATGAAGGAGAAAAGAGAGAAAGAGCTGAACATCAAGTTGCAGAACTCGTCAACGAGATTCGTGTTCATGCCTGCTTGCAATTTTTTATAATGATGGGAACAGCAACAATTCAAACAATGCTTCTTCAATGAGCACGCGGTACGAAACTGAGGCCCTTTTTGTCACGTGAACAACCGGCTCACGAACAAAAGACAACTCTTCCCATAATGTTTTTCTAATACTGTTTGTCATTTCAAGGTCGTCGGCGTTCTATGTCATCAAGCTCAGTTTTTCACCACATACTCCCACACATGGCACAGCCCCCCCCCCCCCGTGGCGGGAAGTTAGGTTCTGGGCTTCCTTTCTTGGCATGTACTCTGCACGAGAACTGCTTGCTAAGCCTTCCATCCCTGAGACCGATCAAGTCGAAGAGTAGTGTGTCAACTACTTACTGCCAGTCCGACGCCCTTTGCGTTTGGCGAGTTCGATAACAAATGGCCCCGTCTTGACGAGCGTCCCTCTAGTTACATAAGACTTCGAAATTACCTCCACTCTACCCACTCTAGTTCTCTTCCCTATTGACTGTCGAATTTCACGTGGAATACGATAAATGTCAGATTTTGGATGGCAGACATACTTTAGCAGCTATCCTAATTAGTTTCTGTGATCATCTGTTTTGAAAGAAGTAGCTCATTCATTAGAGATCCCTCTCTCATATGTATGCCGCTTTTATTTGGGCGCAAAGATGGTTCTCTCTTACGCAACACAGTTATAACATTACCGATTCCAAACTAGTTATTCTTCTCGAAACTAGAACAATTTCCCTGTAGGTCCTAGATGAACAGCGTTTTTCAACGCTGTCAAACCTGCTTATGTCACAGAAACTGTTTTGATTCCCGTTGTTGTATTCTTTGCCGCTAAGCTGCAGCATTCCTTCACATTTGTCGCTGGTATGACCACATCCTTCCCTGTCTTGCAATGGAAGTGCAACAGGCCGACCCTGCAGAGGCCGGACTTGAAACCTACTTAGTATGAAACTTTGCCGGGGGAAGTTCTACAGTATATATGCAGTCCTCGCGCAAAGACTCGCGAAATGGGAAATGACGGTATGCTAAATGACGAACATTGGCGATATCCGAGTCCTTAATCTGTGGCTGAGCATGTGATGTGTGATCTCCTGTGGCTGCGTGATAAAAATTCCAAATAAAAATTATAAAAAGAGCTAAGGACAAAAATCGTACATATATGTGAATACACACTGTAGCATCTAGTTGTGCGGAGCTTCAGACCACTTAGGTTTCATTTCGGTCAGTGAAGTTAACTTCTTACACAGCCCTCTGTAACTGTTGCCCGGTTCTGACATCCAAACATTCAAACCCAAACAGTTCCATTCGTTTCACAGCTTTTTCAGGATAATTTCGGATATCCTTAGCAGACCAAACAATCCCACCGAAATTGAATAAACCTAACACGACACAGCATTAAGGGAAAAACAAAAGGAAAAGAAGTAGAGAAGAAAAAAGAAAAAGCTCAACCTCCGTTTCGTACTGTGCCCTTATATGTACGGAAGTTGAGCAAAAAGCATAGGGTTTTCCCCAGTACTCATCGGTAAGAAGGAGAAGCCCGAAAATTAAAACACTTATCGATGTGTGGGTCCACAGCGTGTCCATGAGGGGCCATGCAATATGAGAATAATAGAGAATAATAGAATAGCAATGAATAATAGAATAATATAGAATAACAGAGTAGCAACGAATAATAGCGGCACTACTATGTCTACCTCCCTTACAGTATCAGAGCTCTGCGGCTCCTGGATTGCCACCAGGTTTTTACTCTTCAGTCAATGCCTTCAATTTTTGGTGGAAAATCTTTTATCGCCACTACAGGACCTGAGGCCGCAGTCCGTACCAAGCGCATGTGCAGGTTTTTTCCCTTCAGCGTTTCTCTTTTCATGAAACGTGCTCGTATTTCCTTCAGGAACTATGGTAAAGGCTATTTTGTTCCTCTTTAATGAGTTAAATGCGCTGCTGACTTTTTATTGTATTGTGTTCCTAACTGTTTTTTCGTAACTGTTTTAAATTTCCTGTTTTTCGTTCATCTGACTTACTCTGATTTGATTTTGATTCCAGGTCTTTCCATGGTAGTTGAGGGCACACCTTTGTGGTGTATTAAATAAATAAATAAATAAATAAATAATAGAAAAATTAAAAAGGTTATTCCTTGTGATAATGGGATTAATCCTCAAATCAGTGGTCTAATCGATGGTCCTACTGGGGAAATAAAGCTAATTTTACGGCATCTACGTGTTGTTTCAATGTTTCGTTTGCTGCCATCATTAAATAGATACGATTGGACATTCAGGCTGAATAGTTAATGATTCTTCATTTATGGTGGAACCTCCAACTATCCTAGGGTTGATACGTGGCAGTTCTTGATCCTGTGTTTTTGTCTTACATTTTAATCCATTGCCGACCGCGCCCTTTCTTACTTCTTTTTGGATTGCCGCATGCTCCGCCTTCTTCCTTCTTCTTCTGCCCCAAGAATTGAAATAAAATTACCAAAATAGGTTTTTACAGTCATATTGTTTTGGAGAAGTTATTGGGTAACTAACTGAGAAAGTCGATGAGACTATGGTGGCTAAACCATGTGTCATAGTGCAACATGTGAGAAAAGGATGCGGCTCACCGGTGGGCGGCGTAGTCATCAATGGGTTGAGCAATTCATATGACGGAAGAATTATCCTTCCGATCATTGCTGTACATCATATAAATAATAGATATGATTGAGCGTTCTCTCCCATCGAAGTGGGTTGGTCTTCTCCCACGTGATGTTGCCCTTTCCGAGAAGTCTTTATTTATTACGAAGAGTCTTTTGTTCAGTGTCCGTGTACGATCTCGTCATCACCAACTCACATGCGTCACACCTCTCTTTTCAGATAGTAAGATCGCATTATTCCCCACATTTGGCTCAACCTCGTAAAGAAGTTCTCCATTAAGAAGATCTCATAGCATTACGTGGTATGTTTCATTTTGGCGTTATTTCCGTCAAATTAACGTTGCTATTCACGTCTTACCACCATTGCTGGAACTTCTACAGGTGATGGACGAAAGGTGGCTAACGAGAGGTTGTCTATGGGTGTGCCGACGGGTCGGCAAACCAGTGGCAACCCGGCCATGGACCACCATCGCGGTCTGCATGCTTATCACAGCAGCGTTTTCCCTCAAAGCAGCCCTCACCCCGTAAGTAGCCTCAGATGCTAAGCTTGGGTTTCCGCAGTGGCTTGGGTCTGACTGATGCTTTTCAGACAGGTTAGCTCTATGGAGGGCTGGGCGAACGACAACGCTCGCTCGCGGTACGAGTTCAACGTCTTTCAGGTGAGTGAAGACGTTTTCAATGTTTGCTTCGTTACACCACTTTAATTTAATTAAACATGAACGCTGGGCGCATTTTTTTTGTAACATTCTTACTGGGAAGTGAGCATTACATGCTTTGAATTGTTCGTGTAGACTTTTGCAGTTTCAATAGTTTCTTGGCAACTCCACTGACGTTTGCTAGGTTCCGAGTTCCTATTTTGTTGTGGTCGTCCTGCACTAGCATCATGAATATGTAAAATTATAGCCAATGCCGCAGGAGCAAGCAATTTTGCGGACTTTGGGGGGGGGGGGCAACGTCGCAACCGCACCGCGCACTAGAATCTCCACCTCTCGATGCCGTAGCAACGTAGCGTTTAGTTCGTTTTTATTGCATTTGATGATTTATGACAAAAACCCCAAATATCGCTACGACAAGCTGCTACGACAAGATAGCGGCTCCAGCAGCGCAGTGCGGTTACGCTGCTGTAGACGTTCAATCCGTAAATTCGCCAGCTCCTTCGACTCTCACGCTCACTGCGTTGGTGTCCTTCCATAACGTAGGTGGAAGGAGAAAGTGACGCTGCCAATTTTCCAGAATTTCCTTTAATGACCAGGTGATGTAGTTGAAAAATACACTGCGTCGTGTTTGCTCTCACCTATTTCTACATCTTATCCCTCGAACAATTACTTAAGATCTCCTTTCTCAGAAGGGAAGCCATCGCTTTGTTCTCAGAACTGTCGGACAAAGAAAAAAAAACGAACGAGATGAGATTAATCGAAACCTGGTCTCACAACAATTAACCAACTCATTAGCATTCGTGCCGTACGCACCCATCTGTGCTGTATTTTTTGTTCGTTTGTTCGCTGTTCGCCCAATTCCACGCAGAACTAGTTACCACAAGATGCCTTAATAAGGTTTTCAATTGATGTTCCCCAAATGCATGACACAGTTTCTGTGATCTTTAACGTAAAAGCGAGAGTACAGCAGAGCATTTCCGCTAAAGTTCCAAAATGTTCAAAAAGCTGTTTTCATAGGTCAGTGATTGCGGACCTTGATCTTTATGATCATTATCCTTCCTACAGGGCATTCACCCCGGAGTAAACATAGGTGCAATTGCGGACCCAGTACAAAGACCGCGTGCGAATTGCTGGAACCTCCGCTCTCACGTTGTCTTTCAACTGAGAATTTGATCCATTGGAATGGATCAGATCGCGCGCGATGTTTACTCCAGGGTGAATCCCCATACGTCCACATATGTCAGATCATGACTTTGGCAGGGTGAACACATGACATTTCATCTATTCTACTACTCAGGAACGTCCCTGAATGTGATTTTTTGTCGTTCTTCTATGCGTCAACGGAATTACGTATGTACGCAGAACAAAACAGCTTCAGGTTGAAAGTACGGACGAGGAAACAGGTCTTCGAACTTGTTATTAGTGCCCATCACATCACTGTTTTCACAAACATCTTACTAAAACATCAGAGAAATCTCGACCTGGTCGATGATCGAAAACAGCGAGTTTTGTGGAGTGCCAAATTTGAGAGCGGAGAGGATCTGAGAGGAAATCTTCGCCTTCTTACTCATAGATTTAGCTCCCCTACAGAGTACCATAGCTCATTTGCTAAAAGACAGAGTCTGATGTCATTCTCGATCCTAAGATACTAGGTAGTCCTGGACCTTCTCGACACAGTTATTTTTATGGTATCCTTTTCTTAGTATGACCAGTAAACCGTTCTATGACGGTGAAACCAACTGTGATTTGTACCAGTAGTCTCTGCTTACTGTGTGCAGCGAAAGTGTCGTGATATGCCAAGAGCCACGCAACAACTACAGCTCGTTTGTGCTGAAGCGCTCGTCATCTCTCACAGCCGACAAGCACTCCACCCCTGCTCCCAAAAAAAAATGGCCCAAAAATGGGGGTTCCCGACATCTCCAGTGCGTTTAGCTTAGCTTTGCTCACACAAATTCTGCCTATACAGAAATGCTAGGAATAAGAATTTCACTTGGATAGAGTCAGGATTTCTTTTCTAAAAATGCAAATATCGCTTTGTACTACTCTATGGTATTCTCTGTAATATTCACAATCCCCGACTTAAAAGCTGCTGTTCTGATGCCATTTTCCGATTACTGGGCTGTTTTTCTTTTCCATGGGGACTTGGGCAGGGTTATGTCTGTGACAGCGGAAGTCATTGTTGGGTGGATACGGTTGAAGTTCCTATCTGACTTCGGGTTACCTATCCTGTGGCTTTATCATATGAAGATTTAAGCTTTGCTTGCGTTTTGTTTACGTATGCGGTTTACGTAGGTTGTATAGGCTGTAGTTGCAATCCTTATCGTAGGGCTATTGCTTCGTTTACGGACATGAAGGTAGACAGTTATTGTAAACGAAGAAGGACAGCTCAGGATGACAATGATGTTTATAGTTCTTTTACGGAAGTTTGCTCACTTACGAGATCAATCTATGGTGATGTACTCTGTTCTGCGCCAAGGCCATTCCCTTTGAAACCAGACAGTATACTTTTCTTGCGTCACCGGGAAGTTCCTCTGTTCTATCATCACATGTCCTCTGATTTTTCCCACTGTAAAGTGAACTGACGTCAGTGTTCGCGAAATTGGGGCAACCTAAGGGCGGATCCCATGTTCCTGTTGCGGAAATTGAAATAGAACGATGCTGTGTGGTGTTAAAATGTCTGTGTAAAAATCATGATCATTTGACATATGTTCCTTGATCAGCGACCGATTCATTCGGGGGACAATGACTGGTTCGACACCAACGTTCAAACTAATGGTTATGTCACAGGAAAGATCAAAACATCATATGAGAGTGACTTTACGCTGTTAATAGAAGTTTTTATTATCTATCGAGCCACGAGCAATCCGCTCCTGTACAGTAAGAGAGAATATCTGAAATCAGCCTACTAGAGGTGAGGGGAAACAATGCATGCCAGTGGGTGTGCGATTAGTGAATTGAAACCTTCTTTCCACACTTTGGTATAGACTCTTTCTCTTTTTTCACCATAAATCTACATGCAAGATTTGAATGTGAAGGAGAACGGGTTGACGCAGAAGGGCACAAGGGTACTGCCCATTTCTTGGCACGATGACACATACTCCGCAGAAGGCGATTTGCAAAGGCAGTGGAAGATTGTGCATCCGCCATGCTCGGTGTCAGTTATTGGTACGAGAATTGCAGTATCTGTATGATGGTTTCGGTTCCATTAGGTCTGGACAACATCCGTCATTTTGCACAGAATTTGCAAAATGATCCTGTTTCCACCTACTACTCGAAAATTCAGCAGTGTCTCGGATCATATTGTGTTTTCAGATGTATCGTCTATCACTCACAGTAAATGTAGGGGAGTCCTGATGAGAATCCTCTTGAATGAATGGAATTTATTATTAGATGAATGATATCCTCTTATGAACAATAAAGAGATCCTTAAGCAGATGCGCACTAGCAATCCCCGCACGTTCTGGGCAGCTTCTGCTGTTTAGTGCACTCCATTAACTTCAATAATGACATTTCGTGTACATATTTTCCAACTAAAGGATCAGGGACGGCCTACTCACACCTAGTTAAGAGCATGCCTCACTGTCTTCATTGTAGGAATTCCTCGATGCCGACGGTCAAGGTATCACTTTATTTTTGATGCTACGAGCGCGAGACAATCAGTCCATGATTCGTCCAGAATATTTGAACGAAACAGTCCAGGTGAGCAGTCCTTGTGATTTCACTACTTGCTGAACAAACTCCCTTTGCTCCAGATAATGAACTTCGTTTCATCCCATTTCCTCATCTATGACGCTGACGTGCGGAGGAATCAGTCCTTTGACGAGTTTTGCGGTGGATTTTGCCAGGCGAATGAGCCAGTACGACAGTTCTATGTACGTAAGCATTACCTTATCATTTTCTGAGATCCCTCAAGCAGAATCATCAGGATTTTCAGAATGGCATGCGTGTCCTGGCAGCGAATGCGAGCTTCGAACTCGAGAACCGAATCGACCTTGCCTACCCCACCTCCGAGATGTTCTCGAGGAGCTTCAGCCTACTGGTGAGACCCATCCTAACAGCGACATTTCTCCTTTGGAGTGTTTTACTGTTTAGCCGAATTTCTTTGGAATCGAGCTGGAAGATGACGGACGGACCCTCAAGTCTGTGGCCATGATTGCGCTGATTTTCCGAGCTGAAAAGCATCGCTCGTGGACGCGAGATATGGTGAAACAATGGGAGCTACGAGTACAAGATTACTTCGAGAAGTATGTGCATACCTGTTTACGACATCATTTTGGCATGAAACGTTATGTTACAAGAAATTGTACTCTGCTGTAGATTTACGTATACTTTTTCACCTGAATTCATCAACGTCCTTAAAAAGGCCGTGATCTATTCGCTTTTCTAGAATGGACGAGTTATCCGGGAGAAATGGGTACATTCCGTTTAAGACATTCGCCTCAGTCCTTCTCGGGAACGTTCGTGAATACAAGCAATAGTAAAATCTCTTCTGTTCCCTCTATTCATTGGATAGCAAATTTCTCAAACCTTCTACACACTCGGCCGATCTATTAAAAAAATAAAATTCAGAAAAAGAGTCCTCAACTAGTATCTGGGCGAATTTAATCCTTTCCCATTTTCAGCAGTTTCAATCAAGGGAAGATCGAAGTTAGCACTCTCTCACCAACCATTGTTGAGTACGGTACGTTTTGCTCATTCGTTTTTCTTTGAAAAAAAAAACACTTCGTTTGAGTATACTCCATAGATTTTCTTCAGATTATTATATTTGAAGTGTGTTCCCATCAAAATATGAATGAAAATCGTGCATCCGACCCATTGTCAGATCAGAAATAGGGAGAAGATGAAAAAGTCTGAATTTGAATGACGTGTATAAAAAAAAAGCTGTGAAAACTTTTGGCCAAATTCAATATACAAATGTTGCGCAGAATATAGTGCTAATGTGTGGCTCACTTGGAAGACCAGTAATTGACCGAACAAAATTTGAACTGAGGAAATGCCTGTATAAGGTCTCAGTTTTCTGGTCGAAAGACATTCTGGCATCGCACTGTTAATTTATAATGTGAAGAGTTCCCACGCTATAAATATTTTTATCTAATTGTAAGAAGCTAAGAAAGCAGTGAAGCGAAGGTTGGTGAGATGATGGGATCATAGGTGGTGGGATCATAGGTCATACAGACATGTTAGTACTAGAGCAGTAATTGGTGGCAAGGATGTGCTGCTTAGAAAATCTTCGGACTTGTCACTGTAAGGGTTAAGCTCGAATTATGAGCACATGAGCTGGAGCAACGAACTACGGCTCCCGCACATCCCTCAATCATGCTGGACTGACGACTCATTTTCCAGACATCATGATGGCTGGCAAGAGCCTCCAACCGTTCCTGCTCGTCGGCTTCGTGATCATGTGCACGTTTTGCACTGTCACAACGATGCTTAGCTCAGTCATCATGTATCATCACAAGGCATCCATCAACAAGGTAAGCGGAAGTGGCACTGGAAAGCCACTACTCGTCTGAGAGCTGTCGTTTAGGTGATTCTCGCGATCACCGCCTGCATTGTTCCTTTTATGGCTTGTGGGACAGCGTTCGGCATGGTTTTCCTTATGGGAGTCACATTTTCGCCGATCCTCAACGTCACTCCTTTTCTTGTGAGTTCCTTTCGTCTTTTTCCACAGTTGAGAAATTGCTTCATGCTTTGGAAATTGAATACATTACGAGATGGGTCATTAGGAACTCACCTTCACTTCAAGGTTATTTTGATCGAATCACAAGATAATTTCACTGCTTCTTGTTCTCCCATATGTCTCTAAACTATCGAACCAGTACGATAAGGGTCCAGTCCTTCTGCTAACTTCCGCAAAATAAGTGAAAATTTTTGTAGAAGAACTACTCTTACAATTAGCATGATAAGCAATCAACATACGACGAAGATAGTCATTTAGGTCCTGGCCATCAGTGTCGATGATGCCTTCCTGATGGTGCATTCCTGGAATCGTATTGAGAAAAACGACTATCTGAATCCAAAATCGCGTCCTGAGAAGATGGTTCAGGTATCGTTGTTACTCATTTCACAGTAACAACCGGATAATTGACAGAAATAAGAATTTTCTATGATTTACTTCACCGGAGGATTGTGAAATCTTGACTCTCGCACCCTCCTCGCACCTATCGCTGGACCCGTATCTATAGGAAAACTTCGAGAGATCGTCGACCCATTCTCGGCGGTAGGGGGAGGGGGGGGGGGGCGTCGGTTGACAGGTCAAGCGAATTCTAGCGCTGAGTAAAGGGAAAATGCTAATATTTGGGTTCACTCATGGGTGAGAGTTCCGCAGAAGTCCAGCAGCAGTGAGTACGTCAGCTGATGGGTATATCAACGGCATCCGGGATCCCATAAGTGGAAGAACACCACCAGATGGATCCGATGCTGTTGGAGAGATGCGCCGGCCTAGTGGGAAAGATATCATCGCCAAAAAAGCAGAGGGTCACATGTCTCAGTCAGTCAACTGTGAGCTGAGAAAGTGCCATAAGTCCACAATTCTGTGCACCATCCAGCTCACTTTATCCCTCTTTACACCTCCTGGGATGCGATCGCATCTCCCCTTGCTTCGGTCGATAATCGATTGGGAATCCAAGCGCAGTGATACTTTTAACAGCATTATCAATGAGAAATGTGATTGTTGCTGCTGCTAGCAGAACAATGCTAACAGAACATCTGGTTGTTTGTTCATCCGCGGTCCTGGTTGTGAAAGCGTTGCCGAGTATCTTCAGGTGCTGGTCGAGACCGGGCCATCGATCACAATCTCGGCGTTCACCAACATACTGGCGTTTGCCATTGGAGCCTACTCCTCTCCACCGGAAATCCGCCTCTTCTGCATTGGAAACGCGGCCTGCATTTTCATGGACATGACCTATCAACGTCGGTCCTACATTTTTTGGACTGCTTCGCCGTATCAGTAATCCTTTTTCAGTTACCTTTTACACCGCCGTCATGGCGCTGTTCGCCGACTCTCCACAGCCCCACAGCGAGAAAGAGGTACAGCCTTAGCCATCCGCTATTTTTTCCAAAGACATTGCTAGTGTTCAGCAGCCGTCCCGCATCAAGACAGCTGCACAGGATTTCCTGCGCTGGTACACAAGTGTTGTCTCTGACTGGAAGGTGGCCCTGGTCGTCATGCTGGTCTGGACTGTGTACGTGGGAGGAGCCATCGTGGTGGGTCGGATTGCTCTAATTCGACATGCGATCAGTTCGCACTTTCGCCTTTAGTGATCACGGAACGAGCATCAGTGCAACGCGTCCCAGACGTTCTGAAAGTACAACCACTTTCGTCGGGCATTGTTAGTGCCAGTTTTCCTATTTTGGGCCTTTTGGGCCGTTGGAATTCTGAATCTCGGATTGTGATTGATGAACATTAACGACGACACATACGTCATTTTTGCGTGAATAGCGCATTGCTTTCGCATTTTTTGTCCCCCGCGCCATTAGTTTGCAAAATATTTTCCAGATGGGGCGAGAAATCAGAGATTGCAGCAAAACCGCAAACTTCTTCTCACTGAGATTCCATTAAAATAACTCGAGTTAACTTCATAGCTTTCAGCTAAATTTCTTTGTCGATGGAATCTCTATAGAAAAGCTTCGGTACCCACGAAATCGTATCCTGATTGGTAAAATATGTAGTTCATCTTAATTTCTTAGCTTGATGCTCGCCATCGCGCATTAGGCTGGCTCTTTCAAATGAGCTCTTAGGGTATACTAAGAGTTCATGGACTAAATATGAATTGAAACGAATCAACAGTGGAAATTTTGAAGATAGAGGAAAAGATACATACCGATTACCATTGCATGGCATGGCTTGGAACGCTTCTCATCTACTCTCATCGCTTTCCATCGCGTAGATCTCGGAAATCGTAGCGATTGCAAGCCCAGTTCGGGTTACCCTAAAAACAAATGGTCTTCCGTGGTCAAGCAATCTCAAACGGTTTAAAAGAAACCTGTACGGCACTGCTATGGAATAATTGAAAATGTCCAGCGACCTCGTTCTCAATTTTCTAAATTTCGTGGATTTTTGCATAACACTACAGCAATACTGCCCAAAGCATCCTAGTATTTGGCGAGGACACCACCAGCTACGTAGAGGACCACCTTTACAAGCATTTCCTTTGTCATTTCTGCCATTCTCGATGGATGATTCTCCTCAAGTTGCTTTATGGAAATAACGCTCTCAACAACACCTATTATTACAACTCGACAGAACATGTTCACAAAGTCAGTTCAGTTGCAGCCTCCACGAAGGCGAAGCACCAAGTGGAGTGTGGATTCTTTCTGGATATTGTAGTCGGAAAGAGTACGACCGTCCTCGAGTTGTTTGCCGGCGAATATAAGCCTCTGCTGATCTGCAGGAATACCTTCTTTGTCCTGGATCTTGGCCTTTACGTTCTCAATGGTGTCCGAAGCTCCGACTTCAAGGGTGATGGTCTTCCCTGTCAGCGTCTTCACGAAGATCTGCATTCCTGCTCGGAGTCGGAGCACAAGATGGAGAGTGGACTCTTTTTGGATGTTGTAATCCGAGAGGGTGCAACCATCTTCTAGCTGCTTTCTAGCGAAGATAAGACGCTGCTGATCTGGTGGGATCCCTTCCTTGTCCTGGATCTTTGCTTTGACGTTCTCGATGGTATCCGAAGCTTCGACTTCCAAAGTGATAGTCTTTCCAGTCTATTGCTGTTGTTTGCTCGAAAAAGTCGCTGACGGGGTCCTAGAAAAACGCTCGAGATGAATGAAAACCTATTTCTCCACGATAACAGTAGGGTCAAAATCTGCTTCCGAGAGCTGGCGCAAATTTTGACAATTTATTGGGGTACGAATCACCAGTCATCACATTCAGTGAGAAATTGGCGTGTGGCTGCTAATTAATGGCGTGTGGCTGCTAATTAACCTAGTTCCAGAAGCTCTTGTTTCACAAGAAAAAACTCTCAAGACATGGCTTTATGGAAACAGGATTCTCTCTGTTCTTCATTTCGTAGTTCCTAGAGTTCTGGGCGTACGTAGTCAGGGACATGCTCATAGGATAAGCAATGGCCACTGCTATTGAAAGAGATTTTATACTTTGCTGACGCTATCGTTCATTAAAGTTGGAGAGAAAATAAGCTCAACACAAAAAAGCACCTTTTCTTTTGCATCAACCTAATAATTGCTAACAGTAAGGTGCAAGTTAGCGGCAACCTGGACTACCCTGAAAGAAATAATTTTTCACGATTATGAAAAGGTGGTATTCGTCATAGTTATTAGTAGTAACTGTTTCAGGGACTTTTCTACGTGAAAATCGACCTTTCACCCCAGAAGATGTTCTTGCCCGATTCAAAACTGATTCAGGTAAATTACCATGGGAGACTCATTGGAGGAAATCAAAGAGATAACTTTTACAGATCGATTCTCTCCGAAACAAGTACATGGTTCCTTTCTACACGCCAGCTACTGTCGTGGTCAATAACCCAGGAAATCTCTCTGATCCAGAGAATTTGCAACAGCTTCTATCCCTGAAGCATGCCTTCGAAAGCCTACCTGACGCCATTGGCCCGGCAAGCACGAAATTTTTCCTGGAGTAGGTGCTCACTGACAGTTATATTCCCTTCAACCTCTTAATCATCCACTTGTCGTTCAGCGACTACATCGCCTATAAAGAATCTCTGGGTGACGAGTTGGAAGCTGACCCGGAGGCGGGCTCGCTGGAGTCTTTCCTCAGCTGGTTGGAGTATTCGTTCTGGAGGGGTTTCGTGAAGATGGAGATCATTGATGGGTGGGTTCATCTTATTTGGTAAAAATTTCGTGGAAAATGATCAACTGCGAGCATTTTTAGCAACTTTACACTAATAAGTTTCGAGAATCATATTAAGAAAGGTTACTTGGAAGGAAATTTTATTTCGACCTCTAGAAGAAACTTGTATTCTCTGAGCAGCGTCAAATTTCATGAAATGAGCGAAGCGCAGTGTACAACCTAAGGCTTCTCGAAGATATCAAGTACTCTCTTGTCAAAGGCAGCATTTACAGAAGTGCTCATGCTCAACGACTTTGGATCATTATCTCAAAACGTTATCAAACATCAGAGTACAAGAACATACGCACCCATTTCTATTGTACCTTTG
>KN729121.1:0-17263 GCA_000816745.1 Ancylostoma duodenale
GCTGACTCACATCCACCACGTTCATCAAAATGACGTCGTCGTCAGCGACGTCGGCTGGAACATTTCCACGCCTACGTGTTCATAATTCGAGGTTGGTCGATAGCCATAAAGGTGAGAAATGGTCACTCTAATCGTGTCAGGACAAGCATTTTCTAAGAATAACCTACGCATATAGATATTCGTCTTGGGAATGGCTACCAATTCAATTCACTGCTGTGGTTCCACGTTTCCGGCGGGCTGTCAAGTACATTTCGGGGAAATTTCCCGTGGAAAAGTGCTAGTCCCACTCAAACTCTCGCAGTATTCCTAGAGTTCTGGAACTTTTTCTAACCAGTTGTTTAACTAGCCATATGCCCGCGCAATTTGCCCCTGGGCCATACGTGTACCTCCTGCCCATGCACTAGAAATGGTCTGGAATTTCACGTGCAGCAGGCTCAATTTTAAAACAACATTTTCCGGGTCACATATGGACCATTACGGCTAATAGTCCTGTAAAATAAAATTATTTATTTATTCACAGCATTGGGTCATGCATGACTACCCCAATGAAACTAGGAGTAAAGTTAAATGAATAAAGGACAAGTAACAACTGAGTAAATCAACCTAACTCCTAGCATGGTAGATTCAAAACTGTTACATCATCGACTGCACATACCCATGACTAGTAAGATTCTTTTATCGCTTAGCTCAATATTTAGCTTGGAAACCGCTCCAAACACCTAAAAGGCTTTTGGGAAAATGCCGGCGTTGAACTACCAAATGTACAATGTTAATATTCGAAAACATAGTAACAAAGCGCTTGCACGAGTTGTTTATCATCAGGAAATTAATTGCACGTGACATCAAATACGTACTGCTGAAATTACGGCAAATTTATAGACTCTCATCGAGCAATTCTTCTAGGAAGATCTAGAATGGAAAGAACTTCTTTGGGAAAAGTCAGATTTTTTAACCGTGAACCTCCTTATCTTAAGATGCATAATTAAATCGAAGTAAGAACTCGTAGAAGCTGCAAAAACCAAAAATCTCATGGAACCTTATCTGCAACTGAGGAGAGGGATTTTCCACAAAAGTATGCGGAAAAATCGACTAAAAAACCAGCACTGTTTGCCACGGTAGCCAAGCTTCAGCGCGTGAGACCGCTTACGTACATATATATGTATATCGTGACAGAGACCTCTTAACGCTAATTATAGCATTCATCAACATCTAACATGTCACAAAGCCCTTAGAGCTTGATGAGCTTCCTTTTCCATGAGCTTCGTCACCGTCAGACTTGTAAAAAGTTTTTGATGAGATTTCATAGGAGATTTTCACCCTCCACAGCACTGACTGCGCGTCAAAAAAGGTGTTTCTTGTGCTAGAAATGCTAGCGCCAATATAATATGAGTAGCTATTCCCTCCATGATGCTGTGTTTATACTTCATTGCGAGATGACAGCGTCATGAAAGGATAAGTGGATTACAAGCTGGGACAGCTGGAAAATGAAACGAAAATCCTAGTCCTCTACGTCGACGGAACCATCGCAGTGCGCTTGTTAGCTGCAGCCTCGTGAGTATGGGTCACTTTCGCCACCGGTGGATGTGGTATAAAGAAAAGGACGAACATAGGAAACGACGTGGGTAACTTAGGTTGAAAAAAATTAGCTCAAAATCGGTGCGGTTTCAAGCAAATTTCGCGTAATTTCCTCCAAAATGTTTACATGCCTGAGCGAAAAATTAACATGATTCTCCAGATAATAGGCTAATTCTGCTTTACACCTGAGACGCTCAGTTTTTTCAATAGTACAAAGCCAAAAAATATCTAAAGCACATTGGTAAGCTCCCTGATAATGTACAATGATCACATTAAAAGTCGTGGGGAAACCCTCTATGGTCTATGCCGGTCATTGTTCAGCTTCACGTAATACGGTAAAAAGTTATTAGCTAGTTGCGTAAAATCACCAGAAAAAGATAAAGAAATCTGCAAAGCTCCTTGCATAGAGAAAATGAATAAACGCTGGGCAGGGTTGGGAAAATAAATAAATGGACATATAGTAACTGACGTAAGCAATGAAATTCTATCCTCAACTGTTCACACTGATCAACGAGCGCTGGCAAATACTGGCACGGTCACGCACTAGAGCCTTACAATGACGACTATGGGGCAATAATCCTGGCAAAGTCGACATAGACGTGGAAAATCCGTGTCACAGTGAAATAAGTCGTAATCAGGGCCAGAGAAGTAGCGGATTTCAGGGCTACTTGACCCTGGGTCACTAGTGGCCTACTGGGGAAATGTTCAAAAAATGAAATGTACAACGGAAATGCAGGAAAAATGCACAGGAAATGGCCCGTTGTTTCAGCAGCAACGGCCTCAATTTTGAAACAAAATATATGCCATATATGGACCATGGCATTGATGGACCGCGATTTATCTGGAAAAAAATTATTTATCTGTTTACAGCATTGACCAAATCACAACATTGACCAAATCACCTAAAGGCAAACAACTGCAACTTTTTACTTGCTTAAACATATACTTCTGATCTAAACACTGTAATTTCCACATTATATAAGTACTTACTGCTGCTGGTCAGGTTTTTCTTAATAAAATTTACATTCCCCGCTTGTTGTTATTGTTACTGTTTTTAGAGCAAGAATATAAATAAATAAGTAAATGAATAAATAAATAAAAAGAGTTATGCTGTACTGGGTCATGCAAAGCTGTCTCGGCTCACATCATAATGCGGCCACTTACTGTAATCGTTACTGGTGGTAAAGCACACCAAAATCAGTCCACCTTCACTACTTCAGCGCCTTCTTGAGAGTGACAAAAGTGGAAAACACGGAAGGGAGTCTATTTTCAGATGAGCTAGAGTGTTTTGCGCTCCCTTTCACACATTACCCACTTTAGAAATTGTGCAAGTGAGGTGAAGCTCTCTTTAGGCAATGGAGAAGTGGAAACAGACGAACGAAAGCTGCAGAAGACATCAATATGGACCCTAGGCAATGGAACAAAACGAAAAATCAATCTTGAAGCTAACAGACTAACAGCTGATGAAGTCGCTGCTAAGTGCAGCGCCAGGCGAGACTAAGTAACTGCTGAGTTAGCTCTCACTGTGGAGGGAGGGATCAGAAACACGCGTTTCTCCGTCATTTTCAGATCTCAGCTGCATAGCTCTGAAATGTCGCTGACTCAGCAAGCGAGCACTTCAAAGAGATACAGGCGTCAGGATGAGCAATGGGTTTTGAAACTGCGCGACAGATTTCGCTCTCACTCGTCATGGGATCATGGGACAGAAGGAGGACCCAGTGATCCTTCTTGAACTATCACATGTCACTACTACACATTCGTACTCGTTCTGAGACTAGGGGGCATAGCATAGCATTGGAATTCGTCCATGAATTTTTATTCCTTACTTGCAAAGCCCAAAATTCAAAGCGTAGTGCTGGGTTAGTGACCAAGTTGTCTTCGAAGTTCTTAGTTTTTTTTTTGTTTTTTAAATTGCTTTTTCATGCAACACATGACTTTTTTCTAATAAAACGTGCGCTTGGAAGAGTCCACGTAGGGCCCGAGTCGCGGCAAATATCTGGACTCCACTCCTTCACATCACCAGCTCTTGCAGATCAACCAGAACAACTGTGGTTTTCCAAAGGATTTATTTATTATATTTATTTATTTGCTCATACATTCAACACGGGCACAATCTCTGTTAACACTACGTCAACACACAGATTCAAAAATGTAATGTGGAACGAGAAGAGCATCCCTGCTTTACTGTTCACAACTGATGACCAAGCAAAGCAGTAAACCGTAGTCCCATAGCTCTGCACGGGCAACCACTAGTGAGATCAGAACATGATATTCTTACAAATGACGAAATGTAATGCACAAAATGAAAAAATGTACCCAAATCTTACACTGGTGCAAAAGTTCTGTCGTTTATTTTTCTCGTCGGCTTTATTTTTTTTCGCAACTTTATCGAACTACGACCTTGACAAGCGGCATAGTTTCTCTGATCAGAAGAAACCACTACTTATTCTATGAGCACGCCCCTGGTGTCCTATTTTCAGAACACGAGAAGCTGGTAACCGGAAAAATTGGAGGCTCCTTTTTTTGAGTCGGTATGTTTTGGTAGCAAAAGCTTCTGAAGCTGGCGAAGGTGGCACCCACCGCGAAGGTGGCACCTACCGCGAAATTCCACAAGAATGTGATGGGTTGTGAACCGTTTGAGAACAAAGTTATCTGAGTTTAAAGCACGTCCTGTAAATGGATTTTGGCCTATTTTAGCAGCGCAGAAAATGGGCTTTGTGCGACCATTTTGGTCCAATTTTGTCCACATTCTTTGACTACTCCGCAACTTTCCAAAGCGAGTTTGTAATTAAAAAATAGTGTCAATCTAGTGCCACGATCAAATGCGATTTAGCTCAACATTATAGAAATAGTGAGTGAATATGAATAGCACACAGTGTTTACAGTCCTCCTCGAAAAGATAGACGGATTCCGTGACTGCAGAAACGTTGTGGGACCTTAACACGTTCGGACAGCGTGCACGACCGGTCGCGCACTACACATTTAGTGTCATATCTTTGTGAAATGTCCACAGTTAGCTAATTCTTCTGTAGTAGCGTAGTAACAGAGATGGTAGAGTATCATACACGCATTGGGCAAAGCAGACCTTCTCTTGAACTTTTTCATTAGGTTTTTCGTACTAGAACAGCTAGAAGAACAATAAACTTCAAATAGAATTCTAACAACGACAAGTCAGTAGAGAACACACATGGAAGGAACCTTCGAGAACTATGAGAGAAAGGACAATTCTAATGAAAAAATCTTGGTTTTTATATGGGAAGGAAAAATTGCTACTGCATGGGACCACGTGCTCGACCGGTCGAGCACGGGTCCCACGTACGCAAAAGCGCGTGTGTCGGCGAACGTGTTAACAATGGAAGAGAAAGAGCATGCTTCTTCGAGTGAGAGAGTCCAGTAGGTCCCGTCGCGATTCTGCGGCCGCTACGATATGAAACCGCATGCGCAGTCCGACTATTTTTTTTGAAAAGGACTGTACACTGTTTCAAAAGTTGCATTTCTACCCTGTTTTCAATATTTTTTTTCTCTCATCTGTACAACCTCTTCTTTGTACGACTGTTTCTCAGCATTCAAGTCATTCATTTTTTCTGCAAATGGCTTCTCTTAGAGAGTACATATTAGGTATTATTATGCAATTCACCAGTAGACAGTACCCTATTACAATTTCACTCCATTGCACTTGCACCGGGAACTGCACTTGCCCTATGTGCACATGAAGATGTGATAAATTCGTGGAATTCGCGCTGCTCCGAGGTGTGAAGGAGCCAAGCTGGGCCAGCAGTGAAGTAGGGGCGGGGGTTCACATGCAAATGTGCCTTGTACGATTGGTGAAGTATGTGTGTGTGTCGTCAAGCCAGTGAGGCAAACAACGCATCGGATGTAACATCGTTCGCAGCGCAGCCGAACATAAGAGGGGCTCCTCTCGTCGCATTTTCAAACACACAGCGGCAATCACAAAAACAATAGTTTCGTTGTACAGCTAGGTAAATATGTGTATCCTCCTGTGGAACAATCAAAAAATCAGGTAAATATGGAAAGATTCAATGATCGGAACCAAGGTGGTGGTGCGGTGTTTTTCTCAGGAGGGGGGGGGGGGGACAGAAAATAGCTACTCCTGCACTTTTCAGATTAATATAATACTTCTCATTAAGTGTATTATGGGAATGGGATTTTCAAGAGGGTTGGTAGCTGATGAATAAAACAGCAATTCCTCTTCAGTGTACATCACTACATCATAGGGATCCACCTCTCTGAGCCAACAGCAACTTCCCTAGTTGAAGTAGGGGCTGCCACAAAACAAAAAACGAGGTTGAGACGATCTTTTCAAGTTTATTTTCCAGGTACTGCTTTCACTTTGAGTTTTCTAGAGGTAATAAGGTTGCGGTTCAGCATGCTGGGTAAAAAGCGCTACTTTGATGTGCACATCGTGGACCAATGATCCCGCTAACGTTGACGTCGTCGAAGGAGTTCTTTAAGAACTTCCAGAACGCGCCCACGTGGTCTAGTAAATAGTATCGCAATAAGTGAGTTGTTGCAAGGGCTGCGTCATATGTACAGAGTGGGTCGTAAATTCGGTAACAAGGCGTGTTTTGCTTTCAAAGGGGCACGTTCTGTCTCGGAGTTATGTTTAAGTAGAAAAAGTTTTGGTATTACTACAATAATTTCAGAACTATGAAGTTTTTTATTTTTTTATTTCATTCTATATGTTCAGATCCGTTTGGTGCATTACCCCTATACGGATACTAAACACTGGAATATGCCTTTTCTGCACTCATCAGTAGGGGGAAAAAGGCATAGGCATGTCTAACGTTGTTTAGTTGGAAGGCAGTCTCCGGACGTTTTACCAGGACAGTGCTCAGGAACCTAGCTTTCTTCTGGTTCAGAACTGGGGAAATAATAAAGCTTACGACTTACTGGATCTGTCGAGCGGCCTCTCAATTGCAGAGAATTCAGTCAAGCTTGTTAGTAGGTTTTCACGGTGCCTGAGACATAGGTTTGCTCAAAAACCTCTAGGAGTTGGGAATCTCCAGAATTGAACTTCAAAAACTGGAAAAAGATTTTCGCGCAATAAATTGGTGCCGAGGCCTGCGACTTCATTTGATGTGTAGGGGTCTTATTCCTAGCTGATGGAGGATATTTCTATCATAGATGTTTTCTCGTATTGTATTCTATAGGAGTTGGCGAACATAAATCATGTGACAAGGTTCCAAAATGCTTCGAAAATCTTTTTCTGATCGCCCTTTTGTTTGTTGCCGTATTTTTGGCCCACCCTGTAATTTCCTGCCCATGTAATATTCTGTAAGTGTGTGAAGATTTCACCGATGAAGTATCAAACGTAGATAACTACACCTACTAATGCTGCATTTTTTTTGATTTGCCTCTAAATCTTGACCACCGCTTTTTGACAAGAATGGCTACCTATGAGGAACCATTCTTATCAACGAAAGACCCCACCCGACTACCACACACTCTTTTGTTGGGAAAGCGTCGCATGCATTGGGAAAGTGCAACGGTGGCAAACCACCAAGGAAAACCTGTCCACTAATATCAAGCAATTCGACGCAAATCTGAAGAGTCTACGGTGCAATATCGTTCAAGCCAAAATTATTACTGAAAATCGTCAAGAATGGAGGCATGTCATTCAGGTACTTCGTACTCCAGAGCCACTTGCAATAGTGTACTGTTGAGAAGCCAGACCTTTTTTCAAACGGCAGTTCAGGGATAACTGAATAAGTAAGTAACAAATGGGTGAGTGATTGGCGATAGCTGCACTAATTTTGAATGCGAGGCAACTTCACTTCCCAAAAACAGCAAAAATGCATCATGCTGCTCAAGCTTCCGTCCCTTTAGCAGCAACTGCTGTGGATGGCAGCAGTTGATGGGAGGATCGCAGCAACTGTGAACCGTTGCTGCTAGGATTTCTACTCAAATATTTACGCCGTTCGGGCTGCGTTTGTGCTGCACAGTTATCAGAGTAATATTTTGCCGGGCAGAACATTACACACAACACGGGATCAATATCATTGAACTTGGCTGTCAATCACGTTGGGTATGGAAGTTCGTGAACCTCTAAATGGTTTGCCAATTGTAGCACCTGTTCTATGCCGAAAATAAGTACTGTTTTCTAAATGCCGCTAGTTTTCCTTTCCATGGCGAGTCTGGTTTTTGGGTTGCTAAGGGTGGGAACACCTAGCAGAACCGATACCCAAATCGAGAGTTCTCACGCACTACAACTTTCGTGAGAAGTGACGCCTCCCAGCGTTTCTAACTCTTAGTTTCATGTTTTCATGTTTGTTTCGCGCTAACCAACTACTCGTTGTTTTTTTTTATTTTTAAAATTACGTCGTTCGTTTCATACATGCACTACTGGTTATGAGTTGGTGTGCCGACGAGGCGCATTTAAATAAATAAATAAATGAACATCTTGCGACGTATTTGACGCGACTATCACCACATGTTAATCATCAAAAAGTTCGAGGCATCGAGCTGTTCATTACCGGTCCTAGTGGGTAGGACAAACCTAATGACAAGGTGTATTTCCCCCATTATCAAGTTATAACAAATGAAAGAATAGGTTCAAGCTCTACCATTCTACGAATTGTAAGCTTCACTTATTCATGCCGAAAAAAGAAGTGTTGGAGATCCACTACAGCATCTACGGTGTATTCATGTTCTTCCTTTCTTATATTATAGTATGCTTGACGAAATTCCAACTTATTACAATAGGGAGTCTCCTTTGTTTCCCCTAGAGATGGTCAAGCTACACAACTTCAATAGGATACAGTCCATAAAAATTCTTTAAAAAATAAGAAGAAGAAGAAGAGAGAGACAGAGGCGAAGTGTCTCTACGATGTCGGATCGGGGAACATACTGGACTGCTCTCATGAGCTCGACTCCAGTCCCAACTTTTTTGGCCAGCGTCATATAACGATCAGTGTTCGAGTGGATACTGGAGGGCAAAGCTCTTGTGTGCCGACATCAAAGAAATGATGTTCTTCTCCATTGAACGCTCACATGACGGCTAGGATGTGATCGCTCCGAGAGGTTAGCAGCTCGCAGTAACATTCAATGTCGTGTTTTGGATCAGTTCCACGAATGGAAGAAGTAAGTATGGGCTGCCGCGAATCTCTCACCTAAAAATTTGCGAAGTCTCGCCAGCGAGCAACCAAAGAAGTTGGAAAGGTTCATGAAGTTAACGAAAAACACAATCTTCTCCTAAGAAACCCCAAGAAGGCGAGGAAGCAGTGATGCGACTATTCGGGAAAAGAACGAAGTTTCGACATTCTTTGAAGCCCGAAAATGAACAGAAAAGAGGAGTGAATTGTTACAACAAATGGACTCACGCTGTTGCGGAATCTATGCGGGTTTTGACCTACATCCATAGATCCGGAAGGCACTTAAACACCCTAAAAGACGAATTTTCTATTTCTGTTATTATTTCTGGGTGGTCCGTTGTTTCATCGTCATTACGGCTCTCAAGGTTAGGGCATGTCCACCTTCCCCTCCGGTACTGTTCTGGTTCTATCCGGATTACTGGATTACCTCCTGCGGATGGGATGAGGTATGCTGAGGGACCAATCTTGTTTGTCCTTGACTTTTCCACACTCTAATGAAGGCGACTAAGCGAAACATTAGCTGTTCAGTGAAAGATCAGAACAAATCCTGGCCTTTGCCCGGACTGACTTCAAAACATATTTTGAGAAAATCTGCAAAGAGATTCAACCATCCGTCCGTTCCGCAACTTCTTAGATCTACGGTGCGCGGGCAAATGATTGATCTCTTGGGTTCTTGAAGTGTTAATGGCATCATAATGACTTGCATCACGTGACACCTGATCATTTTGATCCATTCCCTCAGCTTTAGTTTTTGATACTGTTTCCGACTGGAATTTCTACGCTGCAGACTATTTTTGATCGTTTTCTTATTTATTGTTCCCCTTACACAGTTTCAATATTTCACCGTAAGACACCGTGAAGGGTGAGCAATTTAACCAGCAATAAAAAACCAACAAATATTAATATCAAAATAATAATGATTTCAGAAGGTGTGGAATATATATGTGAAGAATAAGGACTGAACTAATTCATTGGCGATTACACTTTTAGTCTTCTGAACATTGTCGCGATTTATCGCAGTTGAGTACGTGATTTACTGATTCAAATGTGCTTTTGTTCTTATTAAGCAAAATTCAGATTCCAACTCAAGTGTGACAACGTACACAGGAGTTCTTCAAAAGATTGGAGGAGACGACGAAAGAGGGAACGAATGCACGAAGAAAAGACTTGAGGTTTGTATTCTGGTGTGCTTTTTGTTAAGTTGTGCAAGCATTCAATCAATTTCATTGGGATTACTCAGCACTAATTTTTTCTTGGCTAGCAAGTATAATATATATCTATTATATAAACTGTCGAATTAGTTCATGGATAATGTGGGCGACTTCATACGTCGCAACTACGGAGGCGAGGTGGGACTCCGAACGAATTACGTCAGCGAAAAATGAGGTAAGAGTGTATGGTCCATGTTGTTTTGCAGAATCCAAATCCCACCACGCCATACCGTTCTTGCATCATTCCCCAAAAAAATTCAACGAAGACTTTAGAGATGCTACTTACTGAGGTATATCTACTATAATAAGTCGCAGACCCCCCCCCCATCGTCACGTGGGTGGGTGGAGCGCGCGACTCCCATTGGCTGCCCCTCCCACTTTGCCCGCCGCCACTGGACGATTTGGCGTAAACAAGGGGCATCAAAGGGAAGCCGATGGTGAATGTATGTATGCCACATGGGTTGCGAAGAAACCGTGCCAATGGAGATTGCTGGGTTATTGAAGGCAGCAACTTGGAGGCATGATGGATGAGGATTTGATTTCGCAATCTGTCACATGACTCATCCAGAAGGTCAGCGGTTGAGCTGGAATCCCCATTTCTGCCAAAACAGTGACTTTTTCGCGCTAGCGTGGAGTAGTTTAGGCCAAAACTGTGACTTTACACTGAATAAAGATGTGAAAAGTTCACAATTCATTTTAGGATAAGGCCTCGAATTTGAAATCGAATAGGCCCCGTGTTTCCACGTCTGTGATTCCTACGTTTCATCCGCAAGCACGTTTAGTGTCCAACTGAACAGAATTAAAGACCTGAGAGCGAGTAAAACCTCTCACATCTTGAAATTTCCGACAACTCCTTTTCTTAGGATCACATAGCATCTTTCCCACTGCATTGAAGCTATGAAGTTTTCGGAGTATACGGGGAAAAAGGTCGCTTGGAATTGTTCCAAGGCCTCGCATCAACAAACAGTCCCCCACCACAGAGACAATTCATTTCCCATTTGAAGAAAATCAATCTCGAATCTCTACAAAGAAAAAAGTGAAGCATGCAGACTCGCAGAAAATCATTGTTATCCGCGCGAAGCGCGGCGAAGCTGCGCTTCGTGTGAATGTTTTTGCGTTTAGATGGCCCAAAAGTAAAGTGGCACACGGTTCCGAGAGAAAGCGCCGCGAAGCGGCGCTTTTGCTCGGGAATATTATTTTTTGTGAGTTTAGATGGCCCAAAAGTAACGTGGCACACGGTTCCGAGAGAAAGCGCCGCGAAGCGGCGCTTTCGCTCGGTTTCAACATATTTCACTTTCTCACTACTACCAACAATTATTTACAGTGGACGTCAGTGGCGGTGGCCCATCCACGGCCTCAAGAAGCACGCAGCGCAACCGCACCGCGCGCGTCGTAAGCAATGTTTTCTGCTGCTTTTATGCTATTTCTGGAGCTTTTCTACCCGATTTTAATTATTTTTTACCAAATCGGGAAGAAAGCGTTTAGATATAGCATTCCGGCAGCAGACGACACCGATGCCAGCATGCGCGGCGCGGTTGCGCTGCGTCCTTCTCGAGGCCGCAGATGGGCCACCGCCATTGACGTCCACTGTATCTTTGTGTTCATTTCTTGCAATCACTTTAACGACTATCGATTACTGCAGTAATTGGGCGAATAGTTTTCTTTGTGATCAATTGCATATAGGAGCCATTTGCAGCTGCGACTACTCACTGCTAAATGTGTCTCCAGTAGTATGTATAATTCACCACTGGGATTAATAATTGGTGATTACTGATATTATTCCTGTGAAGCATTTCTACTGACATGTAACCCATAGCTGATCGCACGCTTTCAATTCGTGCACAATAAACACATTCCTTACCTGCTCATTTCTTCGACGGTACTGAACTTCAAGCGAAGTTTTACTGTAGCGAGAGGCCGAGCTTCGCACAGACTGGCATCTTCGATTCATTGTCGATAGTTATAGTCAATTGCTAATATAGAAGGAATATCGCACAGGATTAGACTCAGTGGCTAGCAAGCACCAAGCCACAAGGAAATGTCGAAGAGTAAATCCACGCAGAGAATATGTTAATTCTACCGATGTCGCCTGCTCGGTTACTGAATTTGTCAAATGCCTCGGATTTGCTCTCTATTTGAGTTCAGCTCAGTAAACCGATCTTTGGCCAGAAATTCGACAAGATCAAGTGCTTCACAGCAGCAAAACTCACACCTTTTCTTTATCCACTGCGAATTCAGCCGTTGTTTATACAACACTTGGCGCGAAGGATTGAAATCTAATCTTCGTCTCCCAGTTGTCCACTATGCAATTTTATTATAGTTGAACTTGAATAAAGCACTTATCTATGTATAAAAATGAGAATATTCTTCACAGAAATCTGCACCAAATTGACAGGTGGCACAAACTCGAACTACAATTATCACATCATAATCACTAGAAATCAAGGAAATCGAAGAGAATCACATTAGAAATACCAAAATTGAGAAAGGAGTGACCTAACAGTGGCAACTTCTTGGAGGTGAATAGAAGACCACAAGGCTGAAGCATACAGTTCAAGGTCGCATGGAATGAGGATGAATTTGATATGAGCGTGACATTCGGTAATAACCTTAAAACGAAGGGTGTAATCAAAGGGTAAGCCTTGACAGGACCTAATTTCTCTGGTCTGCTTCACCAATAAAATTCGTCTGGGCTACACAACAATAGTCCATTTCATCCAAGTCAAACATATTTCGTAGACAGGAACAGATTAGAACGACTGTCTCAAAGGCACAAAATGAAAGACTTCACATCCACAAGTGCACGAAGAGGAATCTGCGGTTAACAGCGGCAATGATGTACATCATATTTTGTCAAGATTATAAGAAGTAGGCGCCGTTCTCCTAGCTTCACATTTATAGAATTCATTTACGAAGACAAATTGAATGAGACAGCCTCTAGATTACAGTAGAAATATGTGTTAGTTGTTTAGAGGAACTTATATGAAACCGTCCATCTCGGATTCCACAACGAAGGCTTTCTCGGCGTAGTCATCTATAGTGAATAAAGGCTTCTTGACGGAGATCGTAGCTGGGATTTCCTGAAATCGGCTAACTCTAGCTGATGCAAAGAAACCAACAGTGTCAGTTTTGTACAGCAAAGTTCAGTTCCTCCGCAGAAAAGAAAGGGAATTTGATCCGACGTAGTGAACTCTTTAGTGAGTGTAATCACAGCTACTTCCTTGCTGCGGGTTTTCTTGGAATTACGCATAGGTATCCTTTTTGCTTTATATTTTCACTCGTTTTCAGCTTTAATGGAATGGGACTTACCGACTTTTTATTTTTCTCAAATGTGTTAGACCTGAAAGGCTTGCATTTCACAAAAAAAAAATGGCCTGGAGAGGTTACAAGGTCATCATAAACGGAAGCTAACATCTTTGGCATCTTTTCAACAACGAATGTTGTTCATGTTCAGTTTCTTTTAATTGAAACGTCAAGCATACCGAAAAGCAGCACCAGTTCGAATCACCTTTAAAATTTTGCCTCAATTCGGGGTTCTGAGGGACCCAAAACTCAACGGTGAAATAAAGTGAAAGAGGAATAGAGTGAAACACAAAAATTCCAGGGAATCGGAGTGTCGTTTTTTGCCCGTCTGATCCCGCTGCCCTTGACATTCGTGGGTCCTGCCACGCGGAAGTTACTCGTGTTCGTGCCAGTGATTGACACCAGTAGCTAGCTGTCTTTCTTGTGTTAGTTGGTGCGTGCAAGACATCTGGGTTCGTGATTACGATCCGAGTTACTTCTTGGGTAAGTCGTCATTGTTCGCGTTCGTTCAACACTTTCGACATGCTGACAGTGTATTTCACCCTTAAAACATCCAGCGAAAAATTGCTACGGACGCTGCCTTCAATGTGGAACCTCGTATAAGTAACAACGTAAGAAAAGAGTTCCCACTTTTAAGACGGCTATTTTTGGCATGGTGATTCTCTCTTCTGTAGACTGACTTGTAGTCGTGGTCACATCGATAGAATTATCCACTAGGGGCTGTCTTATACGCATGAAATCTCTTCTGCTGATTTTTGCTATCGAATTGGAGTTGGAAAGCTTCCCTCTCCTGGCAATACGAATAGACGAGGAAACAGAAATAACTGTCCATGATTACCATTACTCAAGGTGCCAACTAAAATCAGCAAGTGTAGAAGAAAACATGAGAACGCTCCCATTTTCTGATGGAGTGGTCGTGATGATATTCCCATTGACATTCATTCTAGTCTATAGAAGTTAGCAATGTCTTTCTTTTCAATAGTTAGTCTTTTAAAAGCTTCGGAAATAAACATTCTTGGTAAAAGGCTCACCTTGATTACCTTCCGGTTCTCGTGATCGGGTCCAATTTCGAAGCTGTATGTACGAAACGCCTCCACCTGCGAAGTGCACTTGGTGAATCTAAACGAAGATGTTTGTGGTACTGTAATAGTCTGTAACAGTCTTGGAGCTGCCCGAGAACAGAAAAAGCTCTGTATCAAACTAAGATTTTTACTTAACTATGGAGGAAGATTTTTAATTAGAACTTCACCATTGCCTCACTCAAACATTCGAAACGTATTACGATCCTTAGAGATTTCTATCCTGGGAATTGATTGACTCTATCCGATTGATTTTGATCACATAATGCCATCCAAAAACTTCTTATTGAGGTGATTTTGTCAACCATAATTATTAGAACGATGAATAGTGTAGCTAAATTAGATCCATTTGTTTGCCGAAAGGCTTGTAATAAACTTTTTCCACGAGAGCCAGAACCATATGTTCAAAGCATTACCAGTGTTTTGTGAGGTTCCTTTGAGCTAGAAGGGAAGGCGGTACACAATAATCACTGATTTTAATAATAATAATCAACCGGCCATAGCGCATAAAACAGTTTAGTAACTGTCTATTCACAGAAAGAGATTATTGAACGCACCTTAACCTCCTTCCAGGAGGAATGTAGATGATATCACCACGTGAAACAGTGCGACTATCCAGCGTCTCCAAGTTGATGGAGGATTGATTCTGCAAAGCATAACTGTTTGAAATACGTTCTTATGGTATGTGTTTTCATCAAAACATGAACTCGCGCGTTCACAGAAAGTATAAAAGCTGCTTCGTCCTCTTGTCTCAGCTAAGAAATAACAAAAATTGTGACGTGTGTTAGCGACAGTTTTGTCTCGCTCATTCTCATCCAGATGTAATTTAAAAATTATCGTTATTCCCTCCGACTGGTCTGACTATGTCTCTTCTTTCTTGTTCTTCACTGTCACCATCAATAACGATGAATGAGCTTTTGATTTTTTGCTCTATTTTTATTTGTCTGCGGTACTTTTCCATCATTCAGATCAGGATTGTACGTTGTGTGTTACAGAATTTTCAAGTTTAGTTGATCCACTAATACATCACTTCACTGAAGAAATAGCAGCTACGCGTCGATGCGTCTATTCGCTACGTTTATAACGCACAGCCCCGATGCGTTTGTAATTTGTTTCTACTCTCAACACTACCCTCTTTGAGGGTCGGATTCTGCAACGCATCATGCCTACGGTTCTTCCTGCGAACCACATGGCGGACTGCGCGAAGCGTTTTCTTTTTTTTCCCAAAGTGTGTCTTTGTCGTTCAGTCCTATCGGCAGTTTCTATCTACCATGTTCTTCTATTCCTCCATGCTTCGACATTCTACCAGAGTAATGGGTCCTACCGCCTCCTAACGCAATCCCTTTCAGCTTCCACACAGTGAGTTCTCCTTTCGTACCCTATCGCTGTGATTTATTTGGTACTGTTCAGGCAACTAATGATGCTGTGTGGTTTTGGTTCATGATTAATGTCTTTACATACCTTCTACGTTACAAAATGTTGAGAAAGGGGAGAGAAGAGCAGGTAGCTAGGAAACCAAGATCGGGCAGGCATCTCTGTGAGGAAAGTAATCATGTGGACGTAGGAAGAGCTCCTTTATATTCGACGCCTTCGCTCCTTCAACGCCTTTAGAGTGTCTTCAATGTGCCTTTGACGCACAGAACCGCAAACGGTAATTTTTCTCTTAAGTTCTAAAGTTATGTTGAGTGTTCATATTGTTGTTTGTTTAGTTTTCCTGTCGTGCATAAACCTTATACGAAAGCTAAACATAAAAATAGGTCTCCTCCTGCGCTCATCACTAAGGTGAAGGAAACTTGCTGCGTTGTGTTTATCAAGTGATATTTAACATATGCACGTATTTCTAATATATACCTACTAAATGGTTAGGTTTATAACTCATATCTGGTTTTGTGGTTGATACAAACATCCAAGCACATGTAAGATGTATCAAAAATTAGGAGTATCAGGCGGAATATTATCGACCAGAAGATATTTGCGGTATGACCACTAGGTTTAGCAAATCAGATTTGTTCATTTGTAGCTGACTGTAATATGATCAGACGTTGGATGTATCTACTGATTACAGATATTTAACTTGTTATAGTACAGTATATTGAGTTTTGAACCATCTCTTTTTAGTTATTATTGTGGTCTCTGTGAATCAGCTATCACCGCAGAATGGAGCAAAACACTGCCCTACCTTGGATCCACTACTGCTCGGCCCATCAACTTCTTCAAGAACTGCAGAACCCTCTACAATAACCATGATTGAGGTGCAGTCCAATACTGGGAGGAAAGCTTTCTGAGCAGATGGTGCTACCTAAAGGTAGAATTTATGGAGATAATTAAGCTTTGTTTTCACGATTTGAACTTATACAAACCAGCATACCTTGATGATGAATAATACGAAAAAAACCCGTGCTGGCACCAAATTCATTCTTACCCGAATCCTATGCAGCTGGAAATCTTTACAGTTGGGTGAATACTCCTCAACACCCGGATAGTCTGCAAGAGGAATGGCTGGCACGAGGTAGTATTCAGGAGATGTCATACGGTAATTGAGAACCTGGCAAACTCATAATTCAAATATGTGCAATAAGTTACAAAGTGTAAGGCTGACTCACTTCACACAAAGCCTCCCTATCGATGAACTTCGGGGTCATGGCAGCTCGAATGGTGTTGTTAGAGCATCCGACACACTCGACGCATTCTGAAATTTTTGAATTTTTTAGGAGTAAGAGATTTTTTTTTGAGAAAACTTAATAAGAACTACCTCCACTTAAATATGCGTGCAATTCTTCGGCAGCATAATAACAACATTCTCCAGGCTTCAGAATCATGTGATTCAGAATCAGCGGCGAAAAGATGCCAACGTCTCCAGGGAAGTCTTCGTACATCTTCCGGATGACTTCGACGGTACTTTCGTTGAGGCGGCCACGTACTGCAAAACGCAAGAGTACGAGGTATCACGTGAGTACTTTTCACCACCAGCCCCCCCCCCCTC